>CM031237.1:993078877-993254386 GCA_018340775.1 Taxus wallichiana var. yunnanensis | reverse complement strand
AATACTATATACTCACGATACCATGATGGCCACTTTACAAGGCACACCCGAAAATGGTACAAGAAAATGCATGATGCATCTGAGGGTCTTAGTTTGTTATATATCAGCATTTATGCATTGGATGATTCAATTTGATGAATGGGACTCGAGTCCATGGTGCAAATTACCATTCTCTTTCACCGCGCAAATATTTCTAGCGAGGGGTTAACTATTTCAAGTAGGCCAAAAGGATAATGTTTGACCTATGTGAAGTGGAAAACAACCACCACGAGCTACGTTGAAAGCTCGTATATCTAAAGAATCACACATATGTGGAGAAGTATGTCTCCCACGAGGTATAGATGATGAAGCCTTTAACACTTCCAATTTCTGGAAGGACTACAACAAGAGTATACTTGCGCATCAGACCAAAGTTTGAAAAGGGCACCTACTTGGAGAATGATGTCTCCATTCCTAAGGACCCCATAGGGAGAAAGAAGGTTGCCAAAGAAAAGGGAGAGAGAAGTGTAGGAGAAGAAGGCACCAAGTGTGAAAACAACACCATCTCCGAGCATGTCGGAAGCAAGCACTAATCCAAGCACTTACGCATGCAGGAAGAAGTCCCGATTAGTGAAAATATCCTAGAAGAAGAGAAGCCAAAGAAAGAGAAGCTTCCCACATAAGAAGATTCACCATCACCTGCTAGAGAGAGAGAGAGAGAGAGAGAGAGAGAGAGAAGAGTGATCCTATACTAGAATCACTAGTTAGGAAGAAACAAAAGGTGGCGGAGAGGGAAGACTCAGAGGAAATAGAGGGCTTGGAGGCCTACATGGGTGAGAAGGATGATGATGAGGATGAAGAAGTTCATAATCATCCCATGTATGATATACATAATTCAAAAGAAGAAGGAAGCAAAGAGAATAATGATGAGGAGGAAGCAGATGCTCAAGGCAAAGGGGTGAGCGAAGAAGTGAACACGAGAGATCAGAGGACCCCAAGCCTCACCAAGGAACAAATAGAAGAGGCTACGAGAGAGAGAAGTGGCAAGAATTATCAAAAATTTAGTGGAATAAGAGGTAGAGTGCAACGTGGATGAAGTGCTCAAGGAGATAGAAGAGGAGAGCATTGGAAAAGAGTATGACAACATGGGTGGAGACCCCAGCCTAGCAATAAGCTTTCCAAAGGCTACGTGAATAGGTGGGAAGAGCATAGTGGCAGCATAGGGGAAAGGAATGGGTTACATCAATGATCCAAGCAAGGTGCTATGCATGCGCTTCCAAAGCACTGTGCCAACAAAACAACTCTTGGCCATGCCCTCATTTGATGTAGAAGGTGCATACCCATGAACCAGAAAATGCTATCTTGGGTGTTTGAATCCCATGTTGATGAACTTGAGTTTGAAGTAAGCGTGCTAATGAAGATGCCAGAGAGACAAAAGGGATAAACCCTTGGTTAATGCTCAACAATTGTTAGATGAGAAAGTTTGTAATGCACTCAACAAGGTTTCATTGAGGTCCGAGGCCAGACTTTTGGAAGGAATGATAGGGTGAAATTCCTAGAGGTGGAATTGGAGAAGAAGGAGGAGCTTCTCGAGAAAAGAAAGGATCTGAAAAAGAAGAACTAATTAGTGCACAACTAAGGTGCAAAAATGAAAGAGGAGAAGGCAAGGGTGCATGAAGTATATAAGAAAATTGAGATGATTACAAATGTTATTTTCTTAAAGCATCCCGACCTAGCACCGCCCAAGAAAAAATATGAATCAACCTTGCAGTGCCTAG
Source organism: Taxus wallichiana var. yunnanensis (assembly GCA_018340775.1). NCBI lineage: Eukaryota > Viridiplantae > Streptophyta > Pinopsida > Cupressales > Taxaceae > Taxus > Taxus wallichiana. Next base: position 993,252,629 of record CM031237.1, on the reverse strand, counting down.
AGGATTTGACTTGCATCCTCACAATGGAGAGGTGACCACTTGCCTTAGAATCCATAGAAGAGGCACTGGTGTGCCAAGAAAGGAAGAGAAGATGAAGGTGGTAGAAATCATTACTCAGTATACCAAACTCCTCACCAATGTAAAGGCCGCCGTGTAAGTTGTTGAGGCCACTTATGATAATTACACTGATAGAGATAGGGTAAAAATCATTTTAGTTTCTACACATGAAGCGAAGCTCAAGGAATTTCAAGATAATAATAGGGGAAAAAAATAAGAGAGGGATAAGATCCTAACTGAAGTGGAGAAAAAATTAGAAGCTATCAAGACCTTGTGGGGCTCGATAAAAAACCGGATGAAGGAGTTATATCCCCAGATCACCCACATAATAGATGCATTTGATGGCCTTGGAAAACAACTAGAGGGTATTGTTGATATGATGAGTGCCAAAGAGGAGGAGCTAAGTTTTGAGGAGGTGAGTGCCTAGCAGGTAACCTCATTAGCAAGTGCAGTGAGGTAGATGCCTGGGAGAAGCTCGAGAAGATATTGGAAAGGATTTCCCACTCCTTTAGCAATAAAAAATTCTTTTGCATTCCCCCTTCTTTAATTCATTCTTCCCATTCTTCATTCCTTCGATATTTATTCCATCTATTCGAGTCCACCATTCTTTATACATTGAAGGAAATTGTTCTCACAAATGGAGAATAGGATTAGTGTGGGGTGATGTTGGACCTTAGAATATTGGCTAAGTGCAAAAAGGTGCATGGGAACATGGGATCAATATGAAGAAATTTGGCGGGGTAAAGGTGCACAAGACAAGGGTTTTAGAAGGGTTTAGTAAAACCCACATCACGTGCACCCAACAAAAGAAGGGATTCGGACTTAGCCATATTCGGCATTCCAAGAAGCACACAAGAAAAGTGTGACCTGACTATGCATGTGGAGTGGATAAGGTGCCAACCTGGTAACTTGGTGATCAAGAAAGGAATATTCCATGTGATGGAAGGATCTAAAAGACATCATTGCAGAGAGTGGAGAGCTCGGATGAGAATAAACATGCTCCATTAGAGGACCACCTTGACACTTGATGACCGATCTATTACTTTAGAAGGCATGGCGGTGGGAAATACAACTATATATAGAGATGCTCGGGTAGAAGAAGAGACAACAAATATAGAGAGACAATTTTTCCTAAGATTATAATGGTGTTCACTGTTCATAAGATGACCAGACACAACCTATAAGGGAGCAAATGGATTATCATGTTTTGGATAGATATAGTTGGAAGTTCTATAGTCATTAGAGGCTTGCCTCCGATCATGATTTATGTTCTTTTTATCCTCACGATTGGGAAAGGGCTCTTTGAATATACCCATTTGCTTGTTAGGAATCGGTCTTGAATACGATGGTGAATCTACTGCAATATTACCTTCTTCGATGAGGTCTTGTATGAAATTCCACAACCTCGAGGCATTTATCAGTCTTATGTCCTTTGACATGATGCTCATTAAAACAACTTTGGCTTAGGTGTATCGTATGAATATGGTACCATTGTAGTTGGATATTGCACCATATTTATAGCTTCTAATTGTTTAAGCACGGTGGACAATGATTTAGTTAGAGGTGTAAATGTATGTTTCGTAGGTGATTTTGGGTGAGGTCCTTGAGAAATTTTTAATAGCGAAATTCCTTTGTCTCGCTTGGACTCTTTTGGAGTCTATGATGCCATCTCTAACGAAATGCTTGTACTTATTAAAGAACTTGGTTTATCCATGGGTTTTGGATTGTGTTTTCCTTTGAAATGGATTTTAGTGTCCCCTTTGCAATGAGAGCCTTCTCAATTTGACTTACTTTCTCTATAAATTATTCAAAGTTAGTGCCATAGTGCATCTGTAAATGGAAGGATATTTCTGAGTTCAAGTTGGGGATAAATATGCTTACCATTTGTTTTTCTAGAAGGTCACAAGGAAAATACTCACTAATCCATGCCATCATTATAAGAATCTCATGAAGGCTTCATTGGGTTTTTTTAGTGTTGTAGAGGTCATTCATACTAATTCCATTCTCCATGTTGAAAGAGTAATGTTACACAAAATTTTCAGTTAGTGCAGGCCATGTCGTGATCGATCCCTTAGGTATACTGAAAAACCATTCCAACACATGTGCTCCTAGGCTACAAAGAAACAGACGTATCAAAACGTTATCGCTGTAAGTGACTTCCTGGAAAGCCATGTAGAAGTCTTTGACATGATCATGAGGATCACCTTTGCATTTGTATTTATCAAATTTAACAATATCAAAGTGTTTTGGGAATGGTTGTTGTAACATGTCTTTATCAAAGGGGTAGGGACATAGCTTCTCATATAGATATTTTTTGTTGTGTCCTACATTACTCTCTTGTAGAGTGGTAAGCATGTTTTTCATTGATTGCAACTCTTGTTGGATGAGTTTCTCTCTTGTGGGGGATAGTGTTCTATTCACTTTAGCAACTTTGAATGTTGCATCATTATATGGGTCAATGTGAAATTCACCTAATTTATTCTTGAGTCTATCCTTATGTGTATTCTTGCTTGAGGAACCTAAGGTTGCTATTTTTTGACTGAGTTTTAATATTTGTCATTGAATGATTTCCTCTTCAATTAAGGGATCATCTTCATCATCAAATCTAGGAGGAGGTGAGTCTTTGTGATCATGTTCAATTTTGACTTTACGTGAATCCTTAAAGTAAGGTCTCCTTGAACCATGTGTTGGTTTTGGTGGTTCACTTTTAACATTTTTATTACGCACACCCGAAGTGGAAGCATACCCTACATCGAAAGGATTTTCCATGTCAATGAGGGAAGGTTGTAGTGGATCTTCCACTTTGTGGTTGATGGTTTTAATTGTTGTTTCACGCTCTTTTGGTAGTTTAGCTCCTAATTCAAGGACTCTTGTGAGTACTTGGTCTCTATTGTAATATAGGAGCTCATCAAAGTGAGCTAAATCTAGTTTGTATTGGTCTTCATATGAATCAAAATCCACTCCACAATGGTTAAATAATGGTTTAGTGTCTTTAACCTCTGAAAATAGGGGTCCTAAGTTATTACCACTGAATGGGTATGTTGAACTAAAAGGATTTACCTCTAAGTCACATTCATCTCGTTTAGATACCATTTTTGTGATTCTTGGCATTGCTTAGTCTATGTGACACTAGGTTTTGTTTAAGTGTATCTAAGTTGTAATAAACCTAGGTGTACATGGTGTGAGTTGTTTTAGAGTCTCAATGTCTTGAAGTGTTCTAAGTACAAAACTATGCAACCACTTTTATACTAGGAACAATCATGTAAATCCACAAGTAACTCACTCAATCACTCAAACTATTTATAGAACACTATACCCTAAGTTATAGTTCCAAATATAGGTGTAAAATAGATAGTGATAATACCCTATCACTACCTAGGTCAAGTTAAAATATAAACAAGACCTAAGCACTAAATTTATATTGACGAGAATTCTCCACAAGGTATACTATGACTATATTTAGATGCAAACAAAATCTAAGTTTTTAACAACAAAAGCTACAAATGTGTATAGCGTAACAACACTACCTTGATACGTTAACCAAGCTTGGCACAAGTGAGGTATTAGTATCAAGATGATGTTATTGTGATACAAAAAATGTAATATCAACACTCTCAAAAGCCTTAAATGATGTTGGAATCAAAACTAAGTGCAAGTATAACAAGAAGTTATTAATCGTGCGAGCAACATAACGATACAATATGGAAACTTATACCAAGTCCTCATAAATGAAAACAAGATGTAAGTTTCATAATTGTATGGCTAGAATGCGGAAGAATAACAACTCAAAGGGGAAATAATGATGAAACCAAACCTAGATATGAAGATGATCTTGAAATCAATATCAAGTGGCTATCAAAGATGTAAGAACATACCCACACACTTTAGACATTTAATAACTCATCCACAAACATGGATGAGCGTAAATGGACATAAAAGTGGTGAACACAATCTATGATAACACTCCCATAAGATGCCTTCTTTTGTCCCAAATGGGAAATAAGAATGCAAGGGTATAGATCAAATGGGGTGGAAATGAACTAAGTGTTACTTGGGCAGAGTTTCGCCTTGTCCTAAGGTGAGAAAGAAACTAAGCTAAGTAATACGTCGTAAATCTTGTGATGAGTGACACTTAGTTTCAACTTAAGTGGACTCTTTTCTTGTTCAAAAACAAGGTTTAGAGTTCAAGTAAGTTGTTACTTCATGAGAGTTTTGAAAACACACGATGGTTTGGACTAGCAAAGTGGGTGCCAATAAGATATGGCTTCCTAGTAGTTCACTCAACTAGGTGTCACACGTTTATCTATTGCAAGCTCAATTTGCCAAGGTTTCCCAAGTAGTATCTTGGCTTTACTTTACCCTTTCGAACATGATGAGAAATGAATGTGTTCACACGTATTCTCATTGGGGTTGCTATATGGATAACTTTGACTCTAACTCACAATGTAAAATCTAGTCAAGTGGGTGTGCGGAGCACTTCCTTATTTCATCCACGAGGTTACTCAGCGGTGGACTACTTTAGGTTCCCTAAACCACCCCCATTGTTGTAGCTTAAGGTGTTATGCCAAAGGGGTTACATTCTAGTTAAGCGGATATGGACACACCCTTTTCCAAACTTGCATATACAATGTGTTGAGTGTGGTGTGTTTTTATCTTTTTAGACTTAGTGTGGTTTTCATTACACACCATTTGGTAACCTACATCAAACATGTTAGTATTGTTTTTAGCCTCCAATCCTTTGACGATCAATTTTGGTCCTATACCATGATTAGTAATTTCTTAATAACATCATATAAAGGGGATAGGATGTTGCTTTTGATTTCCTAGATCATCCTAAGATGCAAGGAAAGAGCATACACAACAAGCTATCCTACTCAAACGTGGCAAGAAATGGAAAATAATTAAGCATTTAGAAAAAGAAAATCCTTTTAGCCAACTTTGAAACTTAATCCTTTATAAAACTTAAATTGAAGTTTTGGAAAGCAAAGAAAAAGATTTTGAGACATTTTTGATCCCCAAGATCACCTAGAAGGTGCAAGGGAAGAGCATATGAGCTTCAAAAGACCTCTATAGATGAAAAATGCAAACACTCAACTAAGTTAGGCTAAAATAAGATCAAAATAACATGCAAAACCACTATTCGAACTTGAAAACTAGAAAAACTAAAAAAACAAAAATTTAAATTTTTAATAGTAACACCTACGCACCCCGAATGATGGGTACACACACCTATCGAAAGATACATGCTTTAAATGGTGGATGCACGTGACTATGGAAATATATAGTGTGGCTTTATGCTTGTGTGGGTAGAATGACATGTGCATGTGGGTTTTAAAGATATATGCCTCAAAAGGAAGGTACACGTGCAGGGTAAAATATGAGGTCAACACGGTATTCAATAAAACTTGCGTGTTACGAGAGGTGGGTGTATGTGCAAGTTGATGCCTATGTGTGGATAAGGACGGGTACATGTGCCTTTGTAAATGGGATGACAATAAAAATACAAGTAAACAGGTGTGTGACCGGGATGATGGGTGCGTGCCCATGATGAATGATACATGCTTTGGTTTAGGATGCCTATGCATACCCATGCAAAACCACAAAAAACCATGAAAATTAAAAATCCAAAAAAGAAAATAGGTTAGTTTTCCACCATTAAAACCTATTTCTAGCTTGACCCTATTAAATACTCATGTAAAAGGGAGATTTAGCCCACTAAAGTTAGCGATCATGCTAGAAAAAGCTATTTAACCCTAAAAAGCATTAAAAGGTTAGATATGGAAATGAAAAGCTCAAAAATGACTTCTAAAGGATGATGGTTCAAGTCCCACTTTGGCGTGCAAATATGAACAAGGAAAAGTTTCAAAATCTATGAAATAAGGTAATAACACTTAAGAAGCCCTAAAGATCTAAACAACAAATCAATGGACCATCATGATAAGAGATAAGCAAGAAACCATTACTTTGCATGCATTAACTTGAAATAAACAAGCAAACCTAACATGTCTAAATATTCTCTACTCTTTGAAAGCTATGAAAATGAACCTATTAAGACTCTTAACAATCAGTTATGATCATTTGATCTCCAAGGTATTTGAGAATGAGAGCTCACCATTAATGGCTTCCCTCATTTACCCAAAATCTTGAGTGAAAGATGCAATAGCAAAGCAAATAGCTCAATAAACAATGAAGAAATCTCTTAATCCTAAACAAAATACTATAGTTTATGCTAGAAAGGAGGAAGTGTTCTTAGAAAAGTGAGGGGGTCTAGTTCTATTTATAGGTTTCTAATTCTAGAAATGAAATGATTTTCTAATTCTAGAAATGAAATGATTTAGGTGCATGTGGGACAAATGAATAAGCCAAAAGCACTTTTAGGTTTAGAAGAGGCTAAACATGCCTTAGGCTAGTTAATCTAGGTTTAGGCTAATTAATCATGATTAGTGAGGAATTAGGAGCCTAAGAGAGTTGTGAGAGGACTACTCAATCCAATGAAATGGATTGATAATCTAGTAAGCTAGTAGAAGTGGTTTAGAAGGAGATAAGAAGAGGATTCAACTAATAGGAGGCTATATTAGCCTAGTTAGTTAATTACAAGAGGAATACGACCAAAAGGATGTCGTAAAAGGAGAGTTAGATAGGCCTAATTGATGAGGTGTTGTCAATTTACAAGGAGTAGAATAATTAGTGCAATATTAAGAATAAGATTGCTTTGATCAAACTATAGGTGTCTACAATGTCAAAGCATGTATGTACCAGTAGAAAGTAATGTGCTAGGAAGTAGAAGTAGTAAATAATGAAATAATAACACCTGTAATGTGTGAGAAATTAGATGCCCCAGGAGCCTCGGTGGGGCTAATAAGAAGTATAGTGCCAAGAATCATTGCAATGTGTAAATATGTGTAAGAATTCTGCATTCATAACTAGAGAACAAGTGAACATGCATGTGTATATAGAAAATATATTGACATACTAAGTATCTGTTTAGCATGGGAAACAAAGTGTACATGTAAGTATGAGAAAGAAAGAGTAAATGTAACCAAGATATGAAATATGCTATGAGTTTAAATGGGATGAAATGGTATGCAATGTGAATTTGATAGGATCAACATGCCCCTAATGGATGTGTATGAGTATGAGATGAGGTTCATTTATAAAATACCCCTCAATAATAAAGAATGAACCATAGAACAAGTGTGTCATCGAGAAATTGCCCTCAACAGTCAAGTGTGAACCTTAGCACAAGAGTGCATCATAGGGTAGTGATGATACAATATGTGTATCAAGTTGTGTATGATTGCCTAGAAATAGGAAGTATGAAGCATATAACGTAATAGTAGAAGCGATACACACGTGATGATGTCGGGAGAAGGGTAATAAAGCATGATGCCCCCAAGTGTGTGAGAGATGGAGATCTATAATGATGTTTGAAATATGTCTTGACCATCAATGTAAGGAGTAGTTTCTTGAGGAAAGTGATTGGATGCTTTGAAGTGGAGGTTGTGAAGGGATACGAAAGGAGGAAATCGAAAGAGGCCATCTAGAATTTTTGGCCTCGCTTGGTGAGTGGTTTCTTATCCGGGATTGGTAATGTTGTAAAATACTTGAGAGGAGGAAGTGTTGGACTAATTTTAAGAGGAAGTTTATGTGGAATTGGTGGCGCGGTATAATACTTGAGAGGAGGAGCGGTTAGAATGATTTAGAGAGGAAGTTGCTTAGGTGGCTCTTGAGTTACTTGTAGAGGGACCATTAGTAACGATGGCATAATGCTCATTAGACATAGATGAATAAAAATTAGGAACCGAGTGGGATGTAGCAGATTAGAGATGAATATGTAGCAACATTTTGTACAACAAATGAAATGATACCTTAATGCATAAGGTGGCCAATTTTTTGTTTTAGAGAATAACAAATCATTGTCATTATGTCCATTGATTCAATGATAATTGTAATATGGGTGACCTTGGTATTGTGCAAGTTGATAAGGAGGATATCAATTAGTAAATGAAAAGTTGACCAATTGATGAGTGAGGATTTGAGGAATAATATCATGTTGCTTAACATTGAGATCAAACTTAAGAGGCACATGGAGCGGTATGACTTGGGGTTCACCGATATTAGAACATGTGGTAGTCATAGAAGTAGAATGAGATGTAGAAGGAGAACTATCATAGGCTTGAGAATAGTCCTTGAGATGTTGGATTTTAGATTCAAGAGATGTAATCGGTGTTTCCATAGCTTGAATTTTGTCTTGAAACAAAGAGTGTAAAACTTGAATGGAATCTAAGATAGGTCGATTGCATGGAGGATTAGGACCCATAAAGTCATCAAATACACAATTGAAGATGGAACTTACTTCAGCTAGTGACGTCTTTGCGAGGAGATACACAAAGTGTCTAGGATTTTTGGAGAACATATTCATAATGTGGGTGAATTCAAATTAAGTAATGCAAGTATATTAGAGGATTTTAGGATCCATGAAAGATAAATTGATAGAATAGGGATCCAAATGACTGATCATGAGTGAGGTTCACCAAATGATTGAACAAAAATAGGCTTATTATAAACCACGATTGCAAAGTAACTAATAGATAACAATGAAATACAGATGCTAGATACACTATGACACAAACAATAAGCTAATAAAATATGAAACCCTAAGTGTAAGAGAGAGAGAGAGAAAGGACTCAACTAATTTGTGCTTTTCGTAGAATTGATATGATATGGAAAGTTAATGAACAAGAGGGGATATGTGTCGTTAATGATAGAGAATGATAAGTCGAACAATAATAATTCTTCTTGATTGATTTCAAATGGTAACTATTACAAATATATAGGAATAGGTTGTCCTTAAATCAAGGAATCATATTCTCTCTCCACAAACAACTCGGACTAATCTTAGGTGGGTTGTTTTAACCACCCAAACAATATTGTTATCACAATATTATATTCAACAACTTAACCATCTAAAACAATGTACACACTAATATTATAATTTTCCTAACATTCTCCCCTTAGTGTGAACATGGGGAAAACCTCTCTTTGTACTTGTACCTACTCATGATCACATGATTTTCACATGATGATCACAAACCTCACGGATGGTTTTGTAAAGATTGACCACAAATTGAGAATGATGGTTTTGAAATCGGTTTACCAAAACCAAAAATGAAGGTTTTCAAGTGGTTTACCTATAACCACATCATGATGTGCCAAGTACTATTATCAGCTCTCATCATATCTCACCGCAAGGAATAACATAGGAAAATATGTTGAATTATGTTGCTCGTACACACAAACTGAAAAAAATTGGAAATGGAACATTGGATTATGTTCCCCCTCAATGTGAAATTTACACTTATTTTAAACATGAATCACTGTAAACCAAAGCACAATGTAACTCTAAAAACACATCGAAAATCATACTGCAAAAAATGAAAGTAAATAATCACACCACAAAAATTCACAACCGATGTGCAGCCACTGTTGTTGGTGAATGATGAGAGGTCGCTAATTGACCTCCAACCTTTATTTTCCTCCTGCCTGTGGTGAAAGGATACTAACTCATATTGATTTACTTTTGAGGATCTTTGAATAATTCACCCCCATAAGGTGGATGTTGTATACAAGTGAGTCTAATTATTGAAAAGTGAGGCATTTTTTTTTAATTTTTAGAACTTTGACAAAAGACGACACACGAATAACGACTCAATTCAAAACTTTTGACTCGATTAACTAAATTAAAAGACATTTGGAGTAATTGTAAAAATGAAACACACTTATCTTTACACCAAACTAATATACTAAAGACTAAATTGACACACGATGGCATTATAAAATCAAATATTGACAACTCTCTCTTAAATTAGAAACCATAGAATACCTTAAAGGAGTCGAACCAAATCTGGTTTTTGATTTTCTCATTGACCAAGAGCATAGACCGAACTTTGATCCTCCGTGAGAGTGAAATATCCGAGAATGAATGTGATGTGACCAAAAATGGAAACATCTACCATGACTTCAATCCTAGATGCTCCATAAATTTCATCAACTGATGTCTTTTGAATTTCAGCCTTATGCAATGTTCCGATTCAACCAAGATGCGGGTAAAAATAGAAAGATAAATTCACATGATCTACTTATTCTCTTTCTTTCTTTTTATTAAGGGAAAATAGTTTTGAAGGGACTATACCCTGTATACAAAAGGGCTCAAAAGCCAGATACCAGAAGTGGGAGAAACAACCCAGAGAAGAGAAAAACAACCAACCTCAGAGGGCTCAACAACCAGATAAAACAACATATTAATAGAAAGGATCCAGACGTACAATGATCCAAAAACAACAGAAGAGATCAAAAAACAAACAAGAGATATCTATCATAGAATATCTCCACCAAAAACAACACCAAATCCACAACCGTCATCAAGGACAACTTCATGCGCACGATGAAAACAACAACACAGCTCCACTTTACTTGATAGCCCTGTCAATCTTGGTTTTGATCGTTTGTAGCGAGACAAAGAATGCAATGGCTGTGGCCTGAGAAGGGTCTTTCAGATCCGCCTGAGCAATTGCCATATCTCTTTTCTCTTTGGGGCCCCAAATGTCTTCAGTAATCCCACTGAGGCTGCATACACTATGAACATGTTGTTCGATGAAATTGTAAATACTTTTAAGTGCAGATAGGATGCAGTCATTACAGCTTTTGCATTTCCCATTCTGCCATCCAAAGATTGTAGCTTCTTGAACACTTCAGCAATAACACCCTCCTCATCATCATTTTGAAGTTTTCCTTTTCCCTTAGCTTTTTCCATATTTTTGATAACACTTTTAAGCTCTTGAATTTCCTTTTCCATCCTGCCCACTCTGACCATCAAATCCTCCTCCTTAGGCTCCTCCATTGGTTGGCTGATGTGCAGGAGGTTCTCAGCAAGCTCGAGGTCTTTGTGGCTTCTAAGAACCCTCTGAGAAGTAGGGATCTTAGTTTTCATGCCCTTCCTTTTCTTGCTAGATGAAGCAGTTTCAATCTTCCTTTCGAGCAGGGGGGATGGAGGCGGTGTGAGCAGGGGGGAGGGGGTGGAGCAGGATTCATGCGGGGATAGTTTGAGCAGTGGTGATGGATAAGAAGAATTAGCCCTTGATGCAGAGGAACTGCCCTAGAATGACTCTGCACTTCCCGAATGGATTTCTCCAACTGAGTTTAACAAGTAATGAGGGAAGCTGATGATTATGTTTCTACAAAAGTGGTTAAGAAATATCAAATGTTTTTGAGGAATAGTAACAAATCTCCCCTCAAGAGTTACATACCTAACAACCATCCTGGTGAGCTCAGCAAAAGGCTCAGGAATCGAAGTCAACTTGATGCCGGCTGTCACAAACTCAAGATTTTCCCCTTCATCCAGGAATTTCTTTTCCTCCACCTCTCTGTCCACCCTCTTATTAAAGAATTTGGTGCCATCAAGACTGAGCCCCGTGATCTGGGCGATGAGCTCCTCCGTGATCTCAACCTCAATGTTGTTGTATTTAACAACCCGATTCTTCCACCCCTGAGTAAATTTAATAGAAATATCCTGATCAAAACCTTGAATTCTTTCAATCAAATTCACAAGACCCCCAATTTGAAGATAGTTCTAGAGCCCTGCATCCTCTTTCCACGCTGGATTATGGGTGGGCTCTGTCTTGCAAGGAGACCCCCATTTTCCAGTGACTCTGCCCGCAATGGTAAAGGTTTTAGCACTATGCGTATCAGACTTAGCTTTGTTTTTGAATCTCTCCCATCCGTGATAAAAGATGTAATTATTAGACCATACTTTGTAATTAGTGACCCGATCCTTAGCGTTCTCCCTATGACAAGTAATGATGGCTGTCTAGTTCGCACAAATCACATAAATCACACAAATCTTATATGATGTCATCATTCTATACTTAAGAATCCACTCTTTAGCATCAACATTACAGCCATTAGTGATGATTTTCCAAGCCATGTAAATCATTGATGATGTCTTTATTAACTTGAATGGGCAGAATGTCCCCCCTTAGCCAAGTTTGAAAAGTATTGTTAACTCCAAAGTTTTCCAAACCATCTGCGACCCTATTGCCTTCCCGATAGGTGTGAGTGATTTTAACATTTTCAAAACTCTTGCATATATCAGTAGCTTCAACAATAAAATCTCTAATTGACCAGCTGGGGGTTGCTTTTTGTTTAAGAGATTGATAATGTTCAGAGAATCACCCTCAATTATAATATTCAGAATATTACAATCCCTAGCTAGCCTTATTCCCCATAGAGCAGCAAGAGCTTCAGAGTAATGATTAGTTTGCCTACCCATTTTCCCAGAAAAAGCAGCAACAAAACAACCTCTTTGATCTCTGATGACTCCTCCACCTCCAGAATCTCTGAATTACCTTTTGAGGCCCCATAAAAATTCAACTTATGCCAAGCATTGGGAGGCTTAATCCATCGAGACATTGGTTCTATCCATACCATTGTTATTCTTTTTGAAGACAGTGTCAATATTCCAATCAGCCAGAATGTATTCTTCTTTCTCAGGGAAAAGTCTATTTTTAGGAGGTTTAAATCTTGCAATATTGTCCTGCACAACAATGATAATTTCTTTGTAGACTTTGTTACATACCTTTCTAGTATTTCTGAAAATGCCATCATTACGAGCCTTCCAAACTCGCCACATGGTGTGAGGTAAAACTAGTTTCCATAATCTCCTCACCACACAATGCTTGTAAGGAGAGTCCCATTGTTCCCAGGCCTGAAGACAAGTAAGGGGAAAGATCCATTTCTGATCTACTTATTCTCTTGATATCAATGATCAAAACCAAATTTATTCACTTGACATAACTAAGCCAACATATGCAACGAGATCCAAGTGTGAGTGTGCTCAATCAGTCATATTGATTATAAAAAAACTCATATAAACTAAAAATATGCTATATGGAATGGTTCGAGGCCAAGCTTAATGCAAGATCATTATCATTGTTTGAAAGCACAATCTGGTGCCAATAATAATTAACATTGAATCAAAAAGGTAACCATCAATCGTATATACAAAATTTTATAGTCATTTTTGATTATAGAGTAATTTTGATACATGGTAGATGGATGATGCCACTATGTTGAATCTTGTAGCCACGAAAATATTATGCACAACAAAAATTATCAATGCAAGTAAACAAAATTCAATGGCAAAATAGACAAAAACATAAACACACAGATTTACGTGGTAAAATCCTTAAGAGGGAAACATCCACGAAGCAATGGTATCGGTTCTCTTATTATTCAAGTCAGGAAATTACAATCAACATAATCATTCCTCTTTTAAATCTCTGTCTTTTAGCCTTTATGGGCATACATGGATTTATAGTATTTCATATAGAACTGAATTCATTAAATGCGTTCCTATCCATATTCTAACTAAGGTTGTCTTGTTACAAATGGCAAGTTGAATAATAGGATCTCAATCCAACAGAAGAGGAATTCATTTTCATCGAATTTCAACAATCTCCACCTTGACAACAATTAACTTGATACCTTGCTCATTGCTCATCACCTTTATTGCAAGCCAAGAGAAGCCAAGCACCACCGCAACTTCTCCAATATAACCGGTTTCATGAACATGTCTGCACAATTATTTTGAGTGTGGACCTTATCAAGAATCACCTGTCCTTTATCAATAACATGTCTTACATAATGGTATTTAACTAGAATATGTTTCGACTTATTGTGGTAAGCTGGATTCTTAGCCAAATAAATTGCACTTTGACTATCACAGAAATTTTTTTTACATTTTTTTGAAACTGTCCTAACTCACCCAATAAACCTTTTAACCATACTACCTCTTTGCAAGCATGTGAAGCAGATACATACTCTACCTCAGTAGTGGATAAAGCAACAATGCTTTGAAGCTTTGACATCCAACTAATAGGACCACCTGCAAGAGTAAAGACATAACCTGAAGTAGATCTTCTTTTGTCCAAATCACCTGCAAAATCTGAATCAACATAACCACAAACCTTATCACTGCAACCATCAAAAGTGATACAATAACTGCTTGTGCCTCTAAGATACTGGAGCACCCATTTCACTACTTGCCCAATGTTCTTTACCTAGATTTGCCATGTATCTACTGACAACACCAACTGCATGTGAAATATTTGGTCTAGTACTAACCATCGCATACATCAAACTTCCTACTACATTAGCATATGATACATAAGACATATACTCCTTTTCTTCATCATTACTAGGAAACAAACTTGAAGAAATTTTAAAATACGAAGCTAAAGGGATATTCACTGGTTTCACCTTATCCATATTGAATCTCTGAAGTATTTTCTCCACATACTTCTCTTATGATAACCACATATTTCCTTTCATCTTGTCTTTGTGTATTTCCATGGCCAAGATCTATCTTGCTGCTCCTAGATCCTTCATATCGAATTTCCTAGCCAACTGAGCCTTTAACCTACTGATTTCAACCATGCTTTTGCTTGCTACAAGCATATCATCAACATATAACACCAATATAATGAACATGCCATTATCCAACTTTTTAAAGTAAACACAATGATCATATTCACTTCTGGTAAAATTCTGGCTCACCATGAAGGAATCAAACTTCTTGTACCATTGTCTTGAAGACTGCTTCAAGCCATACAATGATTTCTTGAGTTTGCAGACAAACCTCTTGTTGCGATTTTGAATGAACCCTTCTCGGTTGTTCCATGTAAATTTCCTCATCTAAATCTCCATGTAGAAATGCATTTTTAACATCTAGCTGCTCCAATTCCATATTAAGCAATGCAACTAGTGCTAACACCATACGAATAGAAACAATTTTTACAACTGGTGAAAAAATCTCATGAAAGTCAATACCTGCTTCCTGAGAAAACCCTTTTGCAACCAGCCTTGCCTTGTACTTCGAAAAAGTATCATCAACACCTTTCTTCAACTTGTATACCCACTTACAACCAACCAATTTCCTGTTCTTAGGAAGTTCCACCAGATCCCATGTTTTGTTTTTAATCAAAGCATCAATTTCCTCTTTCATGGCATGTTTCCATTTATCACTATCTGAAACCTCTATTGCTTCTTTATAACAACTTGGTTCTCCTTCATTAGAAATTAAAGCAACAGAAGTGACAAAATCATCATACCTGCTTGGAACTGATATGATCCGTGTAGACCTTCGTAGAGCTTGCTGTGGTATTACCTCAATTTCTTGAGGTGTTTCAGTCTGCTCATCCTCCTGAGTGATTTCCTCATGAATATCCTGCTCATGGACATCTTCATGATCTTCACCCGTGGATGAATGTATATCAAATTGAATTTGTTGTAACTGTGGTACATTAATCTGTTTCATGGCATTCTTATCATCTAATTTCATGAGTGAAATTTCATCAAATATGACATCTCTGTTTATGATGATCTTATGGGCAGTAGGATTCCATAATCTATACCCCTTTACACCATCACCATATCCAACAAAGACTAATTTATGTGACTTAGGATCTAACTTTGAACGCTGACTCTTTGGAATAAGTGCATAGGCATCACAACCAAAAACTCTAAGACTAGAATAATTACATGGTTGGCCTGTCCATACCTCTTCTGGAATCTTGCAGTCAATTGTTGTCGATGGTGATCGATTAACCAGGTAACAAGCTGTAAGCAAAGCTTCTCCCCACAATTCCTGCTGCAACTTTGCATTACTGAGCATGCTTCTTCCTCTCTCGAGAAGAGTCCTGTTCATGCGTTCAGCAACACCATTCTGTTGTGGAGTGTAAACAGTGGTTCTATGCCTTTCGATCCCTTCATTCTTGCAATAGTTATCAAATTCCTTAGAAGTAAATTCTCCTCCATTATCTGTTCTAAGACATTTAATGGATTTGCATGTTTTTTTTCAACCAAAGCTCTAAACTGTTTAAAAGTGTTAAATACATCAGCTTTTCTCTTTAACAAATAGATCCATACTTTTCTCGAGTAATCATCTATAAAACTTACAAAATATGATGATCCTCCATACGAGAGTTTCGGAGATGGACCCCAAAGGTCTGAATGAATATAGTCAAGGATATCTTTACTTGTATGTTTTCCAGGTTTAAACTTCTGTCTAGCTTGTTTCCCATAAATACAATGCTCACAGAACTTCAAATCTATAGTTTTTAAACTAGGAAGTAGTTTACAATCAGCAAGTACCTTTATTCCTTTCTCGCTGATATGACCCAATCGTTGATGCCATAAGCGAGTGGATTCACCTGCATCCTCTGATGTGACTCCCGCTTGATCGATTTTTGTCCTTCCTTCAAGTTTATACAGTTCCCGACTCTGTTAGCTTTCATAACAATCAAGATACCTTTTGATATCTTCAAAACTCCACCTTGAACTGAACCCTTATATCCACTAGAATCAGAACTCCCAAAGATATCATATTCTTTCTCAAGTCAGGCACATGTCTCACATCTGTCAGTGTTCTAACAATCCCATCATACATTTTAATTCTAATACTCCCTATCCCAACAGTTTTACATGTAACATCATTACCCATGTAAACTACCCCGTCATCAATAGATTGATACATAGAATACCAATTCCTATGCAGACACATGTGATGGGATGCCCCAGAATCAATTAACCAGTCATAATGGTACTGTGAGACAATAGACGTAGATAATACCTCATCAACCATACCTAAATCCTTCTCGGCTATGTTAGCCTCCTTTGTAGAGTCCTCCTCCTTAGATGCCTCTTTATGTTTCTAACAATCTTTCTTGAGGTGTCCTGATTTGTTACAGAACCAACACTTCAACTTGCTCTTTTTTCCCTTCGACTTGGATCTAGTTGGGCCCTTCGAATGTTGTCCCCTCTCAGTAGTTCTACCTCTGGCCATCATAACTTCTGATGTCAAAGTTTCCAGAGAAGATCTCTTTTGAGTTTCCTCAGATATCATAGCTCCAACAACATCATCAAAGCTAATAACCTTATTAGAAATAAAACTAATAAAGGCAATGAAATGATCCCAAGATTTAGGCAGAGAACTTAATAATGTTACCGTCTTATCCTCATTTGAAATTTTGTCACCCGTGCTATCCAATTTACAAATAAGAGTATTAAAAGTATTTAAATGTTCCAAAATTTCATACCTTCCTTCATACGCAAAGTATACAACTGACGCTTCAGGAGGATTTTGTTTGTCAAGGATTTAGTCATGTATATGCTTTCCAGTTTTGTCTAGAGACTCTGTGTGTTGTTTCGAAAGCGGTGTTGAATAATACATCATCAGCCAAGCATAGGTGAATAACACTAAGAGCACGAGTTTCCATCTTGTCCCAGTCATCATCATCCATACTTGTAGGTTTCTTCACTTTTCCTGTGAGTGCCTTCACAACTCCCTGCACACATAGTATATCACACATCTTAACCTTCCATAACTCGAAGTTATTGCTCCCGTCAAATTTCTTGATCCCGAATTTAGCACTCTGTGTCTTTACCATCACGCTTCCACACTACGATTGCTCTTCCACGGGTCCAGAAAACAATGTAAGCAGCCTTTCCTAGTTTGTCCGCACTCATTTTTCTGGCACAAGGCATCCTAGCCACATCAAACAACTACTACGTAGGGTGCCCTTGCCGTTTGCATCTCCTATGTTGATCGTGACCTCCCGAGAATGAGTTAAGGGTGGCCTCTAACTACCTCGCGCATATTCCTTTACTAGGCGTGATCTTGCTATAGGATTTAAGGGCCTGTGGATGTGGCCTCAAATGCAACATCTAGTGTAACAATGTTTATGTGGCCCTTCAACGCAGTGAATGAATTCACCCTTCAAACTCGCCCCTGCTCCGTAACGCGGCCTGTAGGAAAATCACCCCTTTGTACTCGCCCTTCGTGGCCTCCCTCCAACAAGCTCTGATACCACTTGTTGAATCTTGCAGCCACGAAAAATATTATGCACAACAAAAATTATTAATGCGAGTAAATGAAATTCAATGGAAAAATAGACAAAAACATAAACACATAGATTTACGTGGTAAAACCCTCAAGAGGGAAACATCCACGGAGCAATGGTATCGGTTCTCTTATTGTTCAAGTCAAGAAATTACAATCAGCACAATCGTTCCTCTTTCAACTCTCTATGTCTTATAGCCTCTATGGGCATACATGGATTTATAGTATTTCATACAGAACTGAATTCATTAAATGCGTTCCTATCCATATTCTAACTAAGGCTATCTTGTTACAACGAAAGCTAAATAATAGGATCTCAATCCAATAGAGAGGAATTCGTTGTCATCTAATTTCAACAATCTCCACCTTGACAACAATTAACTTGATACCTTACTCATTGCTCATCACCTTTTCTACAAGCCAAGAGAAGCCAAGCACCACCGCAACTTCTCCAATATAACTGGTTTCATGAACATGTCTGCACAATTCTTTTGAGTGTGGACCTTATCAAGAATCACCTGTCCTTCATCAATAACATGTCTTACATAATGGTATTTAACTGGAATATGTTTCAAATTAAAAATTGTAGGTTTTATCTTTGAGATAATAGACCTCATTTCAAACATTATATTCCAATCATACAACTCAAATATGCCCCTAGTATTCCATAAAAATGAGAAAATAATGAATAAACCAGGTAAGAAAATATGCAAGCTAGAAAATAAATGGAACTTAGAAAATAGTCAACACAAACAAAGAACTCTCGGATAAAAAATAAAACATCTTGTCATAATGATGGTGTGAAAACACAAAATTGGTAGAGATCTCGCATCTCTCTAGAATGAACCAACATCAAGTAATAATGAAATGAAAGTAACTTCAAAGGAGTAGGTAAAGTGTTATTAAAATAGTGTGTTACTGACACTCACATCAAAATTATCGATTATGGAGTGTGGGTGGTTAGTGGTGAAAACAACGCATTAAATGCACTACATGTAACATTTAAGTCCATTAAACTTTTTCAATATGTTGTTTTTTAAAAAAATTAGGTGCTAAATATATTTTAATATTTTAATTATACTGATAAGGTATTTTAGTCACAACTATTATTAGGTCAAGTAGGAAAAATGGAAAATGGAGATTTCATATGAAAATGTGCTTTATAGGGATATGTACCTTTTAAAAAGGCACAAAAAAGAACCTTTATGACATGTCAACTTGATGAACTATACAAAAAGTAATTTTTTTATTGAAAAAAACATTTTTTTGGTATTTTATGCTCGTAAAGTTAGGGGTATAAATGAATGACCCCTTCCTCTATTAGAAAATGAAGTTTATTTTCTCTTTCTCAATTCTTTAAATGGGAGAAGTTTTCTTAAAAAACCCACTTTGTTTCCACGTATCCTTTGAGCATCCTCCACTTTATTTTTAAAAATAAAATAGTGTTCATCTACTATGTGAGTATTGAGTGTGTTTGATTTATATCCTGTTACAATAATGAAGCAATTATAATCTAGGGTAAAATCATACTTTCCTTTGTTGATATCAATATTAGAACAACATTTTTTCTTACTTTGATAAAATATCTCTTAGCACTCTAATTCCTAGGATATCATGCATTCATTCTCATGTTTTACATTCTTTCAAATTGGATAGAAGATCTCTCTAGCTTCCATTATTCCCCATGTCACAATAAGAAATAATGGAGTGAAATTAACATAGTCAAATGGAGAAACAACCAACAACATGAAGCTTTTCAACAAACCACTTTATTTTTTTATCATATCCTTCAATTGGTTGTAGCTTTTGAAGTAACCACAAGACCATCACTAGTGGATGCATGTAAAAGAAGTATACATGGTAATCCATGAACCTATAAAGCTCTTGACATGAAAACATCCACAAGACCATCACTAGTGGATGTGAGTGAACCCCCTCAATGGTTTTAAATAATAGGAAATGAATTCAACAAATAACGATATCTTGACAACATGTCATGTACGCTTCTTTATTTTTACGCATGTTTTCTCATCAAGATAATCAAAACTATAATATTTTTTCATTTTTACATAATATTGTTTCCATTAAGCATGTTGGCTACCCTCACTAGGTTCATGACACATATGAGATACCATTCACAAAAGGAGGAAATGTTTTTATTTATATTTGTTACATATGTAAAATAAAACTCAATGTCATCTCTTCTCCAATATGAATCTTAATCTCATGAAATTGTAAAGAGAGGAAAAATGAAGGAGGTGTTGTAACTTTTTCTTACTAGACACATCTCATTTCCATCCACCACCCCAAAAGACTATGTTACCTATTATCAACTATTTATCACTACTTTCACTTCGATAGTTTTAAATACCTTCCAACCAACCCCATATAAACTCCTTATGGTGAATCCAAAACAACAATTCTAGAAGACATGTTTGAATGTCCATACCTGATTATAAATATCCCAATTTTGGTGTAAATAGAGGAAATACGAACAAGGTTATAGACAATTAGAACATCCAAATACATTTCTCTATATCCTTTGAGCTACCTAACAAACCATTCATTCTTCACTAAAGACAAATCCTATAACCAACTTATTCCATGAAAACACACTTGTTTGAGGTGTCATGTCAACTAGGTTGCATACCTTGTAAGCTTCTAAATTTGCATTCATGTCTCCAAGGGAACTTGTAACTATAACCCTAACAAAACTTCCTTCCCTTACTTTTCCAATGGTCACTAATCACCTCTTGACTACTCGTATGACATTAGCATAACTCCAACAAACACCTTCTCTTGACTCCACCATTGTTTCTCATTCATTTATTTTTTATTTTTCCAAAGGTGACTCCTAAAATAACAAGTATTCCTCTTTGATTCAAAACTAACACATTTATCTCCCCCATGTTTAATTCACACAATTATTATTTTATATGATTTTTTTATTATATAGATTGTTTGTATACAAGACTTATTTCTTATGATTATGAAACTTATATTATTATTTCTTTACCTAAATATCTATGTATGTATGTAAGTACATACATACATACATACATACATACATATATATATGTGTGTGTGTGTGTGTGTGTGTGTGTGTGTGTGTGTGTGTGTGTGTGTGTGTGTGTGTGTGTGTGTGTGTGTGTGTGTGTGTGTGTGTGTGTGTGTGTGTGTATTGTGTATGTATTATATAGTTGTGAAACTATCTTACACACATTTATCTAAAATTATGTATCAAAATATATCGATCTCAATGCCCTTGTTTTCCAATCCCTTATAAAAGGATGAAAATTACATCAATCTATTCACATTGTTGTGTCAATCTCCAAACTAAACTACATCATATAGCCAAGATATTATTATTTTCTAAACGACTTCTCCAAAAGAAGGAGACTGTAATGAAAATAAAATGAACATCAAATTTAAAATTGGAATTAAGAGTAAACACCAAAAAACCATCATAGCATATCCCTTTGACCACATTATAGAATAATTATTGAATATTTTATCTTAGATTATATGCCAATTTATAAATAGTAAGGGTTCTAAAACTTAATGATAGAAGAGAATTGAGATGACTCAAAAATTGAAGGGATGAACTAAATCCACCATAATACACTAAGGGTTAGAAAGAGAATTGGCTAAGCAATAGGAGGAACAATACAAGCCCCCTCATCTAAAAACAAAGAGTTTTTCTTGATGCGAGGACAAAGCCAAGGGATTATTTTGTTAGATTTAGTAGGGGAATGTGATCCACGATCATAGATCCACCATTAATGCTTCAAGATTATAGTTTTTTTTTGGATTGAGGGTAAATTGAGGGTGTTTGAAAGGACCCACATCCTTGTACACTTGAGGATTTTTGAGAGGATCCACAACCTGGTTACAATGAAGGGGACCACTATTAGGAACCCAATTGAAGCAACCATGAAACCGAAGTGAAGATGCAACAATTATATAGCCGAAATGACCACATTTATCAAAATGGGACAACAATTAGAACAACCATCAAAAAGCATTGGCAGCGAGAGGAGCAGCCACCAGGATCAGCAGCAAGCGGAGCAGCCACAAGTGTCGGAAAATAAAATGAACAGAAGAGGAGCAGCCACGACCGTAGCGGCGGAGCAGCCACTACATAATTGGCAACGATAACGTCGGCGGTGAGGAGTAACCACTAGTTTCAGCACGAAGCGAGAGATGCCGCCTCTAGTGGCGAAACCACCTCCGAGGAGGATCATGCCTCGGGGATTTGGTTTTTCTGGGTGGGCAAGCACACAACCATGTGACTTGACCGCACCACTCCCACCCCATCAACTTCTCAAGATTATAGATTATGGCATGTAGTCCAATCTATATAAAATAGCTAAAATAGATAGCAAATAACAGAGCTTAAATGAGTAAATAATGAGCAAGAGATGAAAGAAAACAATAGACAAGAACAAAGACACATTACACCAGATTTAAGTGGAGAAACCCGAAGGAAAAACTCCACTGGTAAAAGCATTGTCTTTTATTAAGAATTTAATACAAGAGTTTAACCCAACACTTCCATTTAGCTCCATAGATTTTTCACAATGACTGCAAAGCTCTGTTTCTTGTTCATTTGATATAATACAATGCAATACTATTTAAGCTCATTTCTCTCTTCTTTCTCGGCCTCTCACTTTTTGACAACTTCTCTTCTCTTTTATAGATTGCTCTATGTTGATCTTAAGCTAGATCCAGTCTACACACAGCTGGAAGTCTATACTATCTAGTCATTTCTCAAAGCTCAATCCCAAGAGGGATCACCCAATGAATGTGGGTGGGTGAATTAGTCAGACAGCTTCACTCTTTGAGTGTGAAAGACTTCACACATTAAAGTTTGATTAAAAAAACTTTAATAATGTTGGGGCATGCCCAAGTGGCTGATCCCACTTGACATTATCACCCCAACACTCCCCTTAATGTTAAGTGGGAGAACACAATCAGACATGCCCAATTTCAGACCCTTGAATCAACAACAATGATTCAAGCTGAGCATTCTAACAAGGGAAATCCACAAATCTTCCCAAACAAAAATTCTTAAGATCAATGCTTTACATATGAAGACTTACATCAGATTATGGAGCCTTTTATAAACTAAGGCATCCCCATAACTAAAGCTTCACTGGGATTTACAAGTAACTTCACATAGAGTGACACATTTACTTATTACAAAGTGGAGCAAGTATTGGAAGTTTACAATGTTACAACCATGTGTAACCAATCCCTAAAGGATCACTTTGTTACATACAAAGTGGGTGGTCATGATCCACTCTTAAGCCATCAAGAGTTGGCATTTCCATACACACCCCCTCACAGGGAAAATGGATTCTTTATCAAGAGCAATCAACCTTCACTACCAAGCCCTCTTTAGCCTCATGGATCTTTTGCTACTCCAAGTGATGGTGTATATCCAGCTTGATCACAAATCCAACTACACATTAAAGTTTAAACACAACATCAACAAATATCAAAGTAAGCATAATAAAAATCATAAATATTTTCACTTTTAGCCAAGTATAAATTTTAAACATTAGTTGTATAACAACTCAACATATCACATATGCTTAACAATTAACAAATATGTTTTAACAAACATGTATCTTTTTCCAAGCCTTTTTTATAAAAAGATAAGACTTGATAGATAACTGAGCTGATCAGATAATCAAATCATTCAAGAGTAATCACAATATTCATAGAAGAAAATGACCATGTAAGCAAAATTTAAGCTTAGACATGTCATATATGATAAAAAAATCAATTTATGCCAAAAATATGATTTAACAAAAAAAATATTGTCTTACTTCTCTTAAGTCTAAGAATTATATTCTTGTTACTATTAAGAGATCATGACTGTTTTGACAAGAGAATCATTAGCAACAAAGATAGTTAGAGAAACCATGCTCATGAAAGCACCTAACACATGAATCCTAGTTAGAGTCAAGGATTGAAAGATCTCCCTTAATTTCTACATCCATTATATAAAAAAAAAAAAAAAACTTTACTGTAGAATAGTTTTAGTTTTTAGGAAACTTAGAAGAGGACAAAGAGGTATATTTACAATAAAATTTCTAAAGAATATGCACATATTCTTTACATGATGTACTTGATGCATTAAAAAATATTATATCAACTTCTATTTTTCCTCTATGATAATCCTTTCTTTCTTTGTGACAAGAAATTTACATGTCTTGAGATAGGGGCTTCTAGTTTTCAGGGGTAGCTTGTCTCCCAGTCACAAGATCCCAGAGATTTTTAGTCATAAAACAAGCTCTTAATCAAATTCTTGAAATGCTATAATTTGTTCCATTTAAAAGCTAAGACTTATCCATCAAAAATTAGTAGAACTATCCATTTCTAATGCTCAGATGGAAATGGAGACAAATATAGCTAAAAATGACTCAAAGAAGCTAAATAGAGACAAAAAACAAGCTACAAATCTTTTAATTTTTCATATGACAAAAAACAACCCAAATTTGATTAAAAAAATAGCTTGAATTGGTCAAGTTCTGGATCAATTTAATAGAGCTAGGTCGTGTTTCAAATACAAACCATTTTAATAGGCAAATTAGCTAATTAATTAATTAATTAGTTAATTATGAGCTTAAAAACATAACACAGTTCATCAAATCTTAAAAAATAGCTAGATTTGGTCTAAAATTAGCTTGAATTGGTCAATTTAAGATCAAATTTATAGAACAGAGGCGAGGTTCGAGTTGTAGAAGCTCGGTGAGTTCTTTAGAAACTCATCTCGACAAGCTAAAGGATGAGCTACACTAGCTTAGACTGAGTCGGGTCGAGTAGCTCGATGATTTATTTAGCAACTCGATGAGGTGAGCTCAAAAACAAGCTACTTTAACAAATAAAATAAGTTAAATAACAGCTCATACGAGGGTCAACATGTGGCACAGATCAACAATACCAAGAAAGGCACGTGTCAAATTTAAAAACATATCCTCACGTGGATGTGATGCTTTGAAAATTAAAATTAAAGCCCCTTCATTTCTGAAACCAATTAAAAAAACCGCGACAAATGATAAACAAACATGCTTTAATATGCGATGCTTTAAAATAAAGTAAATACACGTGTCACTTTTCAATTAGCTTGCATTTCGCAAATGCAACTAATAAGAAAAACTAAAAATTAATTAAAAGATAGAACCGTATACACATGTCTTTAATTAATTGGATCACATTTCACATTTTGACATAATGTGATAGAAAATTCAAAGTCAAACAAGCCACTTGTCGAAGAATTAATGGCTTTAAAAATTTATAAACCAAACTTGAAATAAATTTCAGGTCGGGAAAAAATAAGATAGGTGTCATGATTTAAATGGAAAAAATGGAGCAAAGACTCGACACTGACACTTACGAAGACTGACACAATTAGAATATGTGTCAAGAACAATTAGATCACGTTTCACAAGTATGAAAAGTGTGAAAAGAAAGGCTACGTGTCAATTTTTAATTAGCTTAAACTTCACAGTTCACAGACTTAAAAAAATCTACAAAGCAAATAAATTTTGAAACCCACAAAGGAATTTTGACACACAAAAATTTTGTAACCCATGGAACAAAGAGCTAAAAACTTGACAACATAAAAACTAAGACATGTGTCACTTTTCTATTAGCTCACACTTTGCCAAAAAATTGATAGATATATACATGTCCAAATGCTATTAGATCACACTTCATAGTGCACCCAAAAATATTAAAGCAAACTGAAGACACGTGGAGCCTTTTAAATGGATCACTTTTCGCAAGACTGACAAAAAACTGACAAATGTGAAAAGGTGGAAAATTTTAATTAGATGACGATTGCCACAAATAAAATACTGACAAGTGCGAAATGTGGAGCAATTCTATTGGCTTAGATTTCAAAAATATGATAAATAGAATAGAAACGATACTTACTTAGGCCTATTTTATTGGTCTGCCTTTCACAAATGTCAGAAACAAGTTAAAAGAAGACTGACAAAGTGGAATACAGAGCCACTTGGAGCAATATTATTGGCTCAAGTTTCATAAATGTCAGAAATAGCTAATCTAAGTCTGACAACGCAAAGACATGTGTAAAGCCTTTATTGACTTGCAGATTTCAACTGACAATCAGATAAACAATATTCTAACACCTTGAAGAAAGATGAAGCTTTTGATTGGCTCTGGGCTTCGTAAAAACTGACAAATGCAACGCTAGATGGAGCAATATGATTGGCTCAAGCTTCACAATCAAAGGAAGTCAAAAATATATGTCGGGTGAAGCCTGGTGGCACTCTTTGGAACAAGCTTCAAAAAGATAGAAAGATGTTAGATTGAAGCCATTTGGCACTCTAAGAGTGGGTACAACTTCACAAATATGAAAAGAAGAACAAGGAAGCTACGTGGAGCAATATTATTGGTCCAAGCTTTGTAAAAATGAAAATGACCAAAATACGAAGCCAAATGACACCAAATGATTGGTCTAAGATTTGCAAAGATAAAAAAATATGAGAAAAAAATGATTTTATAGCCGATAGACTTGAAAGTCCCGAACAAATTGTATTTAAATAGATATTTCATATCCACATTCAAAAACAATTGTAACAACTATTTAAAGTGGGAAAGCTAGAAAAATAGCTCATAGATGATGGATTCAAGCCATAAATGGCTGAAATGAAAGTAGAAGAAAATATATAAGCAACCAAAATCTTTAAACATGATCTAAGAAGCCATTTAGCCCATTTTTAACCAATACTTTAAACAATATTAGGTAGGAATTGGAATTTTAAACCTGGTTAGCTCGAACATGACTGTGGAACTTTTGGGTCTCGCAGATCCATCAATAAAATTAAATTTTCTTTTCTCTTTCAAGTCAAAATACTTCTAGATTGATCCTACACACGCAAAATCACCAAGCTCTAATACCATGTTAGATTTAGTGGGGAAATGTAATCCATAGATCACAGATCCAACATTAATGCTATCAAAGATTATAGATTATAGTATGGAGTCCAATATATATAAAATATCTAAAATAAATAGTGAATAAGAGAGATTAAATGAACAAATAATGAGCATATTATTATTTTCTAAACGACTTCTCCAAAATAAAGGAGAGTGTAGCGAAAATAAAATGAACATCAAATTTAAGATTGGAATTAAGAGTAAACACCAACAAACCATCGTAGCATAGCCCTTTGACCACATTATAGAACAACTCACTACATAATTGGACTAATTATTGAATATTTTATCTTAAATTATATGCCAATTTATAAATAGTAAGGGTTCCCTAAAACTTAATGATGTAAGAGAATTGAGATGACTCAAAAATTAAAGGGATGAACTAAATCCACCATAATACAATAAGGGTTAGAAAGAGAATTGGCTAAGCAATAGGAGGAACAATACAACCCCCTCATCCAAAAACAAAGAGTTTTTCCTTGATGCGAGGACGAAGCCAAGTGATAATTTTGTTAGATTTAGTAGGGGAAATGTAATCCCGTATCACGAGATCCACCATTAATGCTGCTCAAGATTATAGATTATGGCATGCAGTCCAATATATATATATAATAGCTAAAATAGATAGCAAATAACAGATCTTAAATGAGTAAATAATGAGCAAGATATGAAAGCAAAACAATAGACAAGAACATAGACACATTACACCAAATTTAAGTGGAGAAACCCAAAGGAAAAACTCCATTGTAAAAGCACTATCTTTTATTAAGAATTTAATACAAGAGTTTAACCCAACACTTCCACTTAGCTCCATATCTTTTTCACAATGACTGCAGAGCTCTGTTTCTTGTTCATTTGATACAATACAATGCAATACTCTTTCAGCTCGGTTCTCTCTTCTTCATCGGTCTCTCGCTCTTTTGATAGTTTCTCTTGCTTTATAGATTGCTCTGCATTGATCTTAAGCTAGATCTAGTCTGCACATAGTTGGTAGTCTGTACTATCTAGTTGTTTCTCAAATCTCAATCCCAAGAGGGATCACCCAATGAATGTGGGTGGGTGAATCAGTCATACTGCTTCACTCTTTGAGTGTGAAAGACTTCACACATTAAAGTTTGATTAAACAAACTTTAATAATGTTGGGGCATGCCCAAGTGGCTGATCCCACTTGACATTATCACCCCAACACTTTTAAAGGTGAATACATGAATAAGGAGAGAAAGGGTAATTTATATAACTATTTAAGTCAACCTTTGTGCTAATATGTGAACCCCAATCGGAAATGAGATAAGTTAATTCCTAAAAATATTCATTTTCAATGAATATTAGTAGTTCTCTCTTTGTTTAAGATACATTTCCAAGAAGTTGGCCACTTTTACATAAGTTTCAACAATGTAATTAGTAATAAACACATAAATGTTTAAGAATTTACCAATTATAATCATCACATGCATGGTTATTCTCTTAAATTTTCCAACAAGGCCACACAATTATATTACATTTAGACCAATATCAAAACTAAAATCAAAACTCCTCTCAAGTAATGTGAGAGATATTAAGGGTTTTAAAAGTTTCATATGACCACACAAATAAAATAAAATCCATCTATTATAGCCCAAAATCATATTATACCCTCAAACTTATCCCAAACTAGTGATAAGATACATAGATCATCTCTACATAAACCAAGCAATAAGACAACATGAGTTCCAATTAATATTTTTCTCATGTCACACATATCACCAAATCATATAAGAAAAGTCACAAAGGATATATCACACACACATACATGCATTTATATGTATGTTTATATACTTACATACATATGGGTATGTGTTTGTGTGTATATACACACATTCACATATACATATACATACATGTTTATACATATATATGTATACACATGTGTGTGTGTGTGTGTGTGTGTGTGTGTGTGTGTGTGTGTGTATGTACACACACACATACAACATGCACATGTACATACAAATACAAGTACACATACACACATAATAAACTAGCTACCTCCAAATCTTGCCTATTTAAGGAAATAAATTTAAGTGGCTCATAATAATGTTTTACATTATTTTATTGTGCAATGATGTGTAAAAATACTATTATAATAAATTTCAAATGAACTTCTACCAATGAAATAAAATAAATCCTTTGGAAAAGAATAATATTTCACAATATATGAAAAATTCCATAGGAGAACATTATAAAAAGGTCTATTTCATAATATATGAAAAATTTCATAGGAGACAACTTAGTCATGGCATACACATACACACATACACATACACATACACATACACATACGCATATACGCGTGTGCTAAAATTAGATTAGATTTGTAATATATTGATCTAACATTTTAGTGATTATTTTATAGATAATGAAGCACATCATTCAAGTTTTTGTAAACTAAAAGTCAATGTTAGAAATTTCTAAGCTAGTGTTGTTGTCATACAAAGCTTATCATGAAAAATTAAAAATTTGTCATGACAACCTAGACCTCACTTGAAAATCCCTCTCTTGGTCAATGTAAACTTGTCCTCCCAAAAACATGTTACTTTTTAACCCTCATAATGTCCAAGAGGAATGTGATAATGTAATTTTCAAGTGTGTGTCATGTGAGAGGTGATTAATGGATTCATTCAAGAACATTCATAAGGAATTGTTCCCGAGGCACAAAACACCTATTTTAAAGATTTTCACACCGGTGGACACCCCTTAGAAGATGATTGTTGATGAAAAAACCACCTAGGACTTGTTTAGAGGAGATATAAGATTCATGGAAGTGATTTAGGAAGATTTAGGGAATATTTGGAGGTTTAGTTACAAACTATACAACCATGGGTTTTTCAGTGTAATGAGTGAAAGCTCAAAAATAGAACTGAACTTAACCAAATGATTCTCGGAGCTACATAAGGAATTAGGATGAAATAAAATAGGAATTGGAAAGATGAAGGAATCCTCTACATGTTGGAATAATCACATCTTTCACTAAACCTAATGGTTTTTAAAGGCATCTCATTCTTAGAAGACACACACTATTGTCTTAAAGAAAAAGGGGTCATTTTTGAAGATGTAAGAAGCATTGTTCTTGAAATGGTCTTGGTATTCAAAATACTATTAAATTTCTTGTGAAAATACTATATGAAGCTCTGATAATTGAGTCAAGTTCTCTTTTTGACGAGGTATACTTCTCATACTTAGTCATCTTTGGAGTGACACATGTCACTTTATAGTTTCTTGTGCACTTTTTGTCTCTCTTCTCCATTTTTCAAGGGATAGAGGGGAAAAAAAATTCCCCACCTCAGCCCTCCTCTTTGGTCCTCAATAAGACCCAACTCATCTTGACGGAGTGCTTGTCACGCTTAACTCATTTCCCTCTCCTCGTACCACATAGTGACACTCATCATCATCTGGTCAGGCACATTTTACTATGCCCCTTGTCCCCATTCCCAAGGTGATAGAGGGTACACAAATATTTTCCCCATCCTAGCCAGTGTGAAAATTTTAGTGGCGAATATTCGTAATATGGCGAATATTCCATTTTTGAAAATTTTGAAAAGGCAAATTTTTTGGCACGGGTCAGTGACCTGTTCACCTAAAAATTACACTTTAATTTTTTTTAGGGGTCGGCTTCACCTACCCTTGAAAAATATCCCCTATATAAACCTAGATTATTCGCCAGGTAGAACACTTCTACTTCACATTTTTCAACAATATGATATATCCCGTATTATAGACATGCGACAAGGGGGTAAGTTATTGACGCGACAAGGAGGGTTTGCAGACAAGGAGATACTGTAGATATTGACGCATAGTAGACGCATGACAAAGAGTTTGTTGACGAGCGACATGGAGATTTTTTTGATGAGCAAGAAGAGGGTAGAGGCTGCAGACGCGCGACAGGATATTTGTTGTCGCGCGTCAAAAAAATGCATTGACACACGTCAACAGACCTCATTGACGCGCGCCAACAACCTTGTTGACACGCGTCAAAGAGGTCTGTTGACGCGCGTCAATGAGGGTTATTTGTTGACGCGCGACCTTGACGGATAGTTGATGCATGACAAGGAGGTACAATAGATATTGACGCATAGCAGACGCATGACAAAGAGTTTGTTGATGCGCGACATGGAGATTTTTTGATGAGAAAGCAGAGGTCGAGGCTGCAGACGCGCGACAGGAGATTTTGCTATCGCGTGTCAAAAAAATGCATTGACACATGTCAATAGATCTCGATGGCGTCGCCAACAATCATAATGACGCGTCACATCGACGCTCTGCTTGACGTGCGTCAATGCATTTTTTTGATGCACGACAAGGAGGTATAACAGTATATTGACACATAGCGCATACCATGCGACAAAGAGTTTGTTGATGTGCGACATGGAGATTTTTTGATGAGAAAGCAGAGGTCGGAGGGCTGCAGAGACGCGCGACAGAGATTTTTTGCCGTGCAGCGTCAAAAAAAAATGCATTGACGCGTCAACAGACCTCAGTGACGCGCGTCAACAACCGTAATGACGCACGCCACTGAGGTCCGCTGACGCGTCACCGAGGGTGTTGCTTGATGCTCAAGGTTTCAAAACCCTATATTTTAACATAAATAAATTTTTCACCCGTGAGCAAAAAGTAGTTGTTGAGGTAGCTTAGAAATCAAGTAACTCTCTTTAAGTTCATTTATTCACACATTTCAACGTTGCATTCATTATCAAGCTATGAAACCTGAAAATTCATGAAAAAAAAAATCCATGCTACCCAACATGTTACAAATCAGCCATGTCTATGAAAATATAGCTTTTCCCAAGACTCCTCATCCCGAAAACTTATTGAACCAATGTTTAAACTAATTCACATTACTTTTACTACCCATGTATGTTGTTTTAAACTGATAGGCTATTAATTGTTACATACTAAATTGTTTTAAAGATATGTTACTTCATTTATTGCATAGAATTGAATTACTTCTACTTGTTAATTGTAAGTCTCAAGTAGTGGTACCTAAAACCCACAATGAATTGTGAAACTAACTATTTCACTCAACCACTTCCAGCCAACCTAGAACTTGACTTCTAAGATGATTTTAACGCATTTTCATGAAGAGATTGAGTCTAGATGTTTGCATGTAATTGAAATAAGTGTGTCTTAACTTGATGTTCTATATTTAAAAGTAGAAACAATGCTAATCTTTAGTAGTTGGAGCACACTAGTTACAAGAAGGAGAGAAAATGCTTAAGCTAGAGAAGAACCAATTGAGTAAGTGATAAGTCAACAGGGGAAGAAGAAAGAGTTTTGTGATTAGAGAGGATCCAAATATGAATATTGAAGAAACTTCTAGGGCTAGGAAAGGAAAAGGAAGAGCTAAAGCTAAATCATCTCATGTAGCCAAGGAAGGAAAGATGAAGTATGAATACAAAGGTTTCCCGAGAATCACACATTATGTCCAAGATGACTAAGATTGGTAAAAAACATGTGGCATATTTATGTTTCTGAATTAATTGAGAGGTCCAAGGCCAAAAACCAAACACCTCTAATGAAGGCATTGAATCAGAGTGGGTTGATTCAAGCAACTACTTTTCCTAGTACTTGTTAGTTTCCTGAATTTATATTAGAGTGTACCAAGCATTATGATCCTAAAACCAGAACAATCAAGAATGATGCAAGTGATCTAGTGGTTAGGCTAGATGTTCATTTCTTCAACTTTTTCTTGAAAATTCCTACTACACAAAACTACTATGTATCAGTATGGAGAAATCTAGTGAGTACTAGAAGAATAAAACAATAGATGCCATCCAGATTATGAACTTACAATATCTAAAGGAGAGGAAGCATCCTTCTAGATTCACTAGGAAAATTATGAGGTCTAATTTGGTTAAGGAGGCAAATGATATCAATTAGTCATTATGCAGGATAATTAGTGAGAAGAATGCCAACCATTTTTCTTCATGGATGTACTATTTCATTAGGATGATTGAAAATGGCAAGTCTAGCATGTTGATCAATTGGGATAAAATCATTAGCAACAACATTGACTTCCAATTAAGAAATGTCATCCAAACATTGGATTTCAAGATGACTTCCTACCTCATGTATGTTGCAGCAACACAAGGTCATTTTCCCAAGTTGAGAAAGGGTGGTACTGTAGCTGAAAATCCCATCCATGAATATTATCCACAGTTGGCTTTACTAGGATATTTCAAGGAATACAAACAAGTTAATGACTTCTTCTTCTATGAAGTCATTTCTAAGCTCAATCCTAATTTAAGAGCTAAGAGAGTAACTAATGAGCTATGGAATGCAGTTCAACCATATGGGTGTATTTTTATTCAATTTTCTCATTTCACATACTTAAGAGTTTGTGGTTTCTTGGGGACTCCACTCAAATTACCAAGGTATCCCAATGACAAATGGATTTTTCTTGAGTTATGTAGAAAATTAGTAGAGCTCCATGATTTGCAGCAAGGACTTCACAAAGCAGTTGTTCATTTTCCTATTGTAATTGGGTAGTATCATTGTACCAATATTCATAAAGCTAGGAATTTTGAAAAGGAAATGTTTCATCATTACACCCAAAGAACCTACAAGGCTAGGGTAAATTTTTATTATAAGAATATTTCTAAGAATTTGGTCTCATTAGAGTATACACATTTACCAGCACTAGAGGATTTTTGGCTTATTATAGAGATGAATTTGAGATAAGAAGAAGAGACTATATCTCATTGACAGCTGCAAAAGATCCTAAGTTTTGGGTTGGAAAATATTCCAAAGAATCTCCCAAATGATGGGAAAGTAATTTCAGAACCTACTATGATGAGGGAGGTGATAATTCTCCCTTACTTCTAGTAAAGCACACATCTAAGTCAATCATGGAAAGGACATCAAAAGTATTTCTCTATACTTCTAAATGGTTTCTTAGTCAAGGTTATTTCCTAGAAGAATCAGTCATGAATGATATCAATCGAGATATGCACTAAAATAAAAAGAAGTTTTAGGGAAAATAATGGAGGGCCTATAAAAATGAAACCAATTAAGAATCCAAGAATAAAGAAACCATTAGTTTCAGGAGTCACTCCAGGTGATACTTCTCATCTATTGGCATCTTCATTAGTTGTTGCTACTACTATTCAAGATCCTCCTATACAAGGAGAGGTTGTGGTACCTCCCTTGAAACCAACTACATTCATATTTTCTTTGGTTGTTTTAGAAGCTCCATCTCCTAAACCTCCTCCCTATCTCCACCAAGCATTCCCCCCCTCCATATTTAGAAGAGAAGTCATTTGCTCAACCACAGAAACACATAATGCTTCCGTAGATGATCCTCCTCTTCAAGAGGTATCTCAACCAGTGGAGAAAGGTGAAGTCATGAGAGAAAACATGGAGATTGAGGAAGGGGATATTAGAGAAGAAGGTGGAAGTGATGTTCATGATCACACAATTGAAGTGTCTTCAATCCCGTAATCACCGAATGAAAGATATTGAGCTAGAGAAAGAAATTATAGATGTAATCGATGTAATTAATACAATGGTGTTTTTGTTGCAAAACGGATTCCATAATGAAAAGTTACTAAAAATAGAATATTATATGAAAACTCACACGCTAAAAATAGTAAACCTCTCAAAATTTTAAGCTCCAGTTACTCAACACATCTAGAAATAGTGCAAAATGGGAAGGTATAACAAACAATTTTCCCAAAATAGTAGGTTCGAAAAACAACCTGCTAAAAATAGAAACTTCCTAAAAATGGTAAATAATAACCAATGGAGGTGAATTGAGTGGTCTAGAAGCTTCAGAAGATCAAATTTGAGAAAAAGGAAAATTCCCAAAATAGTAGCTCCTAATCCCATCCGCCAAAAATAAAAAGTTTTAATTTTTAGTGCAAAAAGTTGTAGTTGGCTCTATTTTCACTCAAATCTCTACATTTTTTCCATCCTCGTAGGCTTATAAGGTGATTAGGTAGGACAAATAAGAAAATCCACCCTCCATGAGGATCCTAAAGCATCATCCTAACCAAAATTATGTCAAAGAGCATGGCATGGCATATTAAGGCGCAAAATTGAAAGTTAGAACATTGTAAGGATAGAAAAGAGGTTGAAGAGGATCGGGAGCTTAATCAAATTCAATTCATCAAGAGGATGGTCATCATCAACATATTGATAAGTATTCTTGGTGAATAGGGCATCTCTATTGGTGTGTGGCATCCTATATGTCCTCCACTCACATATGGAGGGTCATCTCACATGGGTTAGGTTTAGGTTTGCTTGTGTGTTATGCACTAGGGTTACTCAACACCCTATATGTATCCCTTCATTTGAAATTTATGAGTATGCCAAGACACTCTACTATCTTTTCTCTATGTGCAAGATTTGTTCTATTATGCAAGTTCTTCCATTGATTGATCGATTCCTCCTTGTGATTACGCTGGAGCTATTATGTTTCCTTCAGAGAACAATTTTATCGTGGTGCACATTTTTGATACGATTCTCACCAACTCTTTCATGGTATCAGAGCTGAGATCGGGTAAACATGCATTCGTCATTTGAGTTGTGATTACTCTTGGTTTCATTTTTTTA
Organism: Taxus wallichiana var. yunnanensis; assembly: GCA_018340775.1. Classification (NCBI taxonomy): domain Eukaryota; kingdom Viridiplantae; phylum Streptophyta; class Pinopsida; order Cupressales; family Taxaceae; genus Taxus; species Taxus wallichiana. Next base: position 993,217,057 of record CM031237.1, on the reverse strand, counting down.
CTCCTCGTGCAAGTTTTTCGATCATTATATTTTGGAATTTTATTGCTAACGTTCTTAACAAGATGTTCTTGGAAATTTTTCAGTTTTTTTGTGTTCTTTGTGCATGTGCAGATCTCCTTGAGTTTTTAGGGGTTTTGTAGCTAAATTTAATTAGTTGCATAGCTGCATTTGGAGATCAGTTAAAAATGGAGGTTTTTTTTTTTTTTTTTTAATTTTTATTAAACTAGATTTTTTAGATCTCTGTCTTTCGGTCTCTCTTATGTGTTTGCATGTTGGTTTTGCAGAGATTCAGGTTCAAATTTTTGGTTGAAGTTTGGTATTTTTGGTGATCGCTCTCCACCGAGCTCATTCAGCTTGCCACGAGCTCTCTCCTCCATCAAGATCCTGCTGCGAGCTCCTGCAACCTTACCAAGCTCCTCTTCGAGCTCTCTTGGCTCATGCATAACATGTTTTCAACTCACCCGAGTCTCCTTTGAGCTCTTCTTTGCGAGTTGCTTTGGTGTTTGCGAGTCATTTTTTTTGGGCAAGTCGTGTGTGTGTGTTTTTGCACTCTAGCCGAGTTATGTTTTCATCATGTGGCCTAGCTCATGTTCTATCTCTCTGAGCTCCCAACACCTCTCAACCAAGATCCTTACTCGTGTTCAAACTTGCAAATGAGTTGTTTCTTCTCTGGTGAGTCATCATTTTGAGTGAGTTGTGGTTTGTTGGCCGTGAGTTGTTGTTCGTTGTCTATCTACTTGGCTTTTCTGGCAGTGGGTCTCCAACACTTGTGAGCTCCTCCAACACCTACGAGCTCTGCCCTTTTTCCACTCGCCGTTACCACCGATCCTACCTAGCCACCATGGATCCTCCCTCCAAAGCCGTTACACTCAAACCACAACAAACTAAGCTCGAACTCATGTTTTTTTGGTAAGTTTCCTCCACAAAAACTCTAACTTGTTTTTGGTAAGTTTAATTTCATTTCAATTTGGTGTTTGTTTTTTCGATACATTTTTTTGGGTAAGTTGATCTAAATTTTATTTATTTCATTCCACCGTATCCTTTCATGGGCAAGTTTCCAAATTGGTAAGGTTGTTAATTTATTTATTTCAAATAACCGTAAGTTTTTTTTTAAAATTAGTTTCATTTAAATTTGTTAGATCTTAATAGATCTTTTTAGTTTTAAATTTGAATTTCTTTAAAAAGGAAAGTATTTAAAATATTTAATTAGGATTTAATTAAATCTTAATTAGTTTTTTATTATTTGAAATTAATTAGATTTAATTATATTAAATCTAGTTTTATTAATTTCAAATCTAACCTTCTTTTTTGATTAGTAAATAATTTTTAAAATCATCTTTTCAATTAACATTTTTATCATCTTTTTAAAACTCCAAAAGCTCTAAAATTAGCTAAACTGGACGTTTCTAAACGATAATTTTTAAGCGTTATTGTCGATATTTTTTACTAATCATGCACTCAAGTGTGTAGTAACACTTTGAGCTCCTTTTTACCTTCTGGGCACTTTTTGGCATTCTAAAAATCTTTCGGACTCATCTTGAGTTCATCTAAAACATTGTATTTTACCCTTATTATTGCTTGCGACTAGTGAGCGCATCCACCATAGTTTGCAGCAAGGGGGTATCCTTCACGACGTGAGACACTTTTTCTCACAACCAGGATTTGATTTCACCTCCTTCCTAGTTTTTGCAATTGTGCTTGTGTACGGTGTCACTTTGTTGCACTCCACGAAACACGATTGTGGTCTCCTCTCTTACACGTTATTATGCTAATTGCAAGGTGAGTTACCAAGTGTTTCAAGACACACTGCTCAGACCTGATTGTATTCAACACACTAAACTATAAAGTGTCAAAATTAGGGGTTATTATATTGTCTTGGGTGGTTGTGATTCTTGTGTTTCTTTTTGCATTCTTTCTCTCTCTTCACTATGGATGCATTTTCAATTCCTTTGCTTATACCGTTGTTCAACTTCTTCAAGTGGAGATAAAAATAATTATGAAACTAAGGGGTAAAGGGTTATTCTGCATCACCATGGGAATTGAGACTAAACCAAATGATGACCCTAAAAAATCTAAGTGGTTAAATCGTAGTGATGAAGCTTTAGGTCTTCTTTACATGTCCATTTCTCCTAACTTGCTCTTCCACATTGAGTCATCTGAAACACCTAATTCTACGTGGAAAATGTTAGATGGAATGTTTGGACAACAAGATAACATGAGAGCGCATGAGTTGGAAAATGAACTACTAGGGTTAAATCCAAGTGATTTTGAAAACATACAAGCATTCTTCTCTAAGTTTGTCCACACTAGATTTTTGTTAAAGGAATGTTAAGTAGAGAAGAAAGATTCTCAACTAATCTTGTTGATTCTCTCTAAGTTAGGTCTTGAATATTCTGTCTTTGTGTCAACTTTTTATGCTACAAAAGCTGCCTTGGGCAATGATTAGAATATGCCCTCCTTTGACTATTTTTCATCCCAACTCATTCGAGAACAAGACAAACTCATTCAAATGGGGTCTCTCAAGTCCAAGTCACATGCCCTTGTAGCAAGTACTAGTAAGGAAAAAAGACTAAAATAAGAAAGAAAGAAAAAAAGGATCAACCTAAGAAGGAAACCAAGACCAAAACTAAATTTAACACGAACACTTCAACTTTTGAGCCTAGAGCACAAAAAAAGACAAGTATTTGTGTTCCCATTGCAAGAAGCCTAGTCATAAGAGAATATGTGTATGAGAAAACAAATTGATCACCTTACTCATTTACTTGAGAAAATCAAATAGGTGTCCCTAAGTCTATCAAACAAAATGCTCCGAAGGTCGAGTCTTCTACTTTGCAAAAGGTTCTAAATATGATAAGAAGAAAGGAAAGGCCCTTGTAGCCAAAGTTTCTCCTTCATCGACATGGATTATAGATTCTGGTGCCTCGCACCACATGGCTTCTTCGCATGTTGAGTTCTCCAACATTGATCCTTGTAGTATGTCCCAAATCATGATGGGTAGTGACATGACAATGTCGGTTTCTCGGTAGTGGATTGGTAGAGATGGATGGGGAACATTCAACCAAGTGTTGAGTGTTCGTGATCTCTCTACCAATCTCCTATTGGTTTACCAAATGAATCACCTTAGTGAAGGAATGTGAGTGGAATTTGGTCCTAACTCTCATGAGCTTAACAATGACATTACATTAGATCACCATTCATGGTTGTATACCTTTTCCCAATTTACTTCTGATTTTAGGCTCCCAAATTGCTCACTCATGTAAATGAGGTTAGTATGCTATGCCATGAGAGTTTTAGACATCTAAATTATCGCTAACTTGAACAATTGAGCCAAAAAAATGGTCAACAGGTTACCCAGCGTCTTTTCTAAGGGTCTTTGTGAAGATTATACCCTTGGAAAGCATCTGAAAGAACTTTGACAAAGGAAAATCCTAGAGAGCTACTCGTCCTTTAGATCTTGTTCACAGCGATATTTCTGGTCCATTTCTGTCTCCTTCATTTACTAGAGCTCTTTATGTGTTGACCTTCATTGATGACTATTCGCGATATACTTGGGTATATTTTCTTAAGCTTAAGTTTGAAGTCTTTGAACATTTTCAGGACTTTAAGGCTCTTGCTAAGAAATAGGTGGAAACAATCTATTAAGGTTCTTCAAACCGACAATGGAGGTGAATATGTAAATAATAGGTTCATGGATTTTTATACTTCTAAAGGGATCTCCTTGCAGCATACATTTTCTTATAGCCCTTCGCAGAATGGAGTAGTAGAAAGAAAGAACCATACTCTTAAAGAGATGGCCACTTGTATGATTCACTCAAAGTCTCTTCCTCCGTAGTATTGGGCTGAAGTAGTGAATTGTGCTAATTACATTCAAAATCATGTTCCACACAAGGTAGTAAGAGGGATGACACCCTTTAAATCCTAGTTTGGATGTAAGCCTGATGTTGAGCACTTTCAAGTCTTCGAGATCCAAGGCTATGGCTCAGATTCCTAAGAATAAATGCAAGGCATTGGAACCACAATCCAAACCTTGTATCTTTGTAGGGTATCTTGATGGCGTGAAGGGATATCGATTATTGAATCCTAATTCTCATGAGCTTTATATTGAGAGAAGTGTTAAGTTCGATGAGTCTTCTTTGACTTCTACTTCTCTACCTATTGAGGTTCTTCAGCTTGTTGATTCGGATTCTGACTCATCAAATGATGATGTTGTTGAGCATGCTCCTCTTCCTGATCCTCCTGACCATTAGAGCCTTGAGTCTTCTAATTTTGATAGTAGTGATGATGAGGACTATGTCCCTTCTCACTCGAGTGATGAATCTTCCGAATCAGAGCTTGATCCTCCTTGTCCTCTTTGGGCTAGGAAAACTCTACAAAGTGTTGGAGATTTAGTTGGAGATACTTTGGATATGAGACATACTCACTCAGATTTCATTGGACCCCACTCTTTCTTCACCTCTACCTTTGATCCACAGTCTTTCTAGGAAGCTTATGTTATTCTTGAGTGGGATTTTGCTATGGATGAGGAGTATTCCTCTCTCATGAAGAACGATACTTGGGATCTCACCCCTCTTCGAAAGAAGAAAATTGTTTGGTGTAAGTGGGTGTTCTGAAAAAAGTATGGAGTAGATGGAGATGTCGAAAAGTTTAAAGTGTGATTAGTAGCTAAGGGTTTCTCCCGATAGTGGGGTTGATTATACTTAAACCTTTACTCCGGTTGTGAAGATGACTTATATTCGATGACCTAGCCATTGCCACAATAAATAGATGGAAATTCCATCAAATGGAATTTAAGAGTGCCTTCCTTCATGGTGACCTAGAGGAAGATATCTACATGGAACAACCTTTGGGTTATGTCCATGATCCCTCCCTTGTTTGTAAGTTAAAGTTATTTCTTTATGGCCTTAAACAAGCCCCTCGGGCTTGGTATGCCAAGATGGACTTCTTTCTACTTACATCGGGGTTTACTAAGTGTCACTCTAATCTAAATGTTTATATTCTATGGCAAGATGAATCCATACTCATGGGTAAGTGCACCAAGTTGGTGGACAAAAAAGGGGTCATAAGTGGACGTCATATTGTAAAAAATAGTGAAATCTCAACTTGTAGGGATTATTAGCAATATGCGCACTCAAAATTAGAAAAATTTATATAAATATGAATTGTAGCATCCGAATTCAGTTTCTAAAATACTATTTTTTTTTAAAAATGGACAAGTTTAGCTATATTAAACACTTAAAATTATATGACTTGGTTTTTGTTTTTGAAAAAACCTATAAGATTATAGTTTGTTTTCCCACGATTTGGATGACCAAATCTTGTTATTTTTTTCCTTTGGTGAAAAGTTAGATGTAGTTTTCTATCTTGGGATGGATTTTATTTTGTATTTTTTGAGCAATATTTTTTTAATATGATTTTTCTATGAAAGTGGTCTGAAAATATTTAGAAAACAAAGCGCTTTCCGTTTTCCTGCCATAACTATATCAAAAAATATCGAAATCAATTTTTTTAACGTGTATAGAATTTCTCCATGCTTGGGATGGTATAAGTTTTATCACATTTTGATAAGCAAAACAAAATTTACAGTCTTAAACGTAGACATGAACATTCATGTGGGAAAAATGTCTTAAAGACCTATTGTTAGTAAAAAATTATAAAATGATATTTATCTTATTCTATTCACTTTAAAATCAATATTTCTACGAAGCTAATAGTCTCCCCTACGTGATGGCACCATTTTTGTGAAATGTTTTTAGTTTTTCAGCATGATTCAAGTCTGTGGAAGAGCAAATTTGAAGTTTTTACCCTTTACACTTCATAATGACCTTCCATAGCTTTGGTTGGGGAAAAAAAGATTTCCTGAGCCTTAGGGTCGACTTGATGATATAGATCATAGAAAACACGATCGTGGGTTTTAAAAACCACGATCACGCTTTATAAACCACGATCGCACTTTATAAACCATGATCGCGGTTTGTAAATCATATTTACATGCATCATCCCAATGTTCTAATTACCATGTGATTTTTATTGTTTGACTTTACCGTATAAATTACTATGAAATTATGTCATTTTTTCTACACATTTTTCTTATCACCAAAAGCAAAACATCATGGGAGACAAGAAACAAAGTCAAAAAAGGAAGTCATTAAGTAAAAAAACACCAAACAAATTAGAGGCAAACAAATTTCAAAATGTTGAGCGAATGCGGAATCTTCGTGAATCAAGAAGAGGTTCATCTTCAACCCCTACTATTGTAAGCAATGAGGAACCAAGTAATGTTTCTACTGTCAATGTTGAAGTTGAATTAAATACTCGTGATGAAGATGTTTTTACTGTCAATGTTGAAGAAGAATTAAATACTCGTGATGTAGCAAATGTTGAAATTGAAGGAGACAATGAAAATGTGAATAAAGAAATTTAGGTTGAAACTATAGACAAGCAAAATTTGACAAAAACACCTCCTAGGATTTTCCGTAAGAAACCTAATTATTTTATTGAAATTGATGAAAACATTTTAAACCAACACATGACAAACTTTTTGAATGTGAAAAATCGAAGAAAAGCCACTAAATTTGGGATAATCATTTTGAAATTTTAAATGATTCCCAAAGATGTCAGTTGTTGGTTAGTTTGATGAAATTGAATAAAATGAGACCTACATTAAACACCTTAGGATTGACAACATCTAATATACGTGGTCAAACCTCTACAATTGTTGAAAACCTTCATGATGCATATCACATTGTTGGTGTCAAGAGATGCACTAGGGATAGTAATATTGTGCGTTGTGTACTTGTTACTAGTGTTGTAAGTGAATCAATAAAAAACAACGTTTGATTACACAAACAAGTCGAATGTTGCAAGTTAATCAAAAAAATCTAATGAAAGCAATTGAAAGACGTAATATCCTTCAATCACTCAATAACACCAATTTTTGGGCATTTTCTGCTAGAGCACCATGTAAGGACAAATATAATATTGATGCTATAAGAGAAGTTGTTATTCAATTTTGGCATGATAACACTAGAGTTTCACCTAATACAAGAGATGTTGTAAAATGGAGAGTTGGTTCTATTAATCACGAACCACATCTAAAGCATTTCTTAGATATGACTCAAACTCAATTTTTTCGTAAGTTTGAACAAGAGCATCTGGAAATTAAAATTAGTCAACATTTTTTTGAAATGTTAAAACCATTCTATGTGAAAATCAACCACGCTCACACCACTTGTTGTTGTAGGCAACATGTTGAATTTTCTATGCATTATGCTAAATTTTTATGTATTCATTCTATTTTTCATTCTAAAACTATGTTATTGGAATGTGGTGTTCAAGTTCCACCAATATCTTCCAGGATTTCATTCCTATGATATTTTGTGAAAAAGAAGTTAGACAATTTTTTATAGTTATGATTGTTTAGATGGAAGTTGTGGTACATGTGGTGGATTACCTAAATTGGAAAGTTACATCCATGAGAAAATTGAAGGTGCAATAGGAAATAATTTAGTTGAGTTTGATAAATATAAATCAGTTGCATACTAGTTGAAAGATGGAAAAGAGTCTAAACAATGTGAGCTAGTTACAAAACATATGTTTGTTTTTCAATTTATGAGAAAATTTAAGGATGAAATTGTTTATGAGTATGCTAGGCATACACATAGAGCTTGATGGTTGGATGAATAGTTCAAGATATGCAAAGACACATTTCCTATTGGTACTATTGTTTCAGTGGTCGATTTTGTAGAGAATTACACATTGCAACCACAAATGGAGGTTCAATCACAATATTACAACTCAGTACAAGTTGCCATTTTTGTGCATATAACATTTATACATTCTCCTAATAGTACAGAGAATGATCAATTTTTTTAAGAGAGTACCACTTTTATATCAGTGATGATCGTACTCATTCTACTAAATTTGTGCAAGGGTGTTTCTAGTTATTTTATGGAAACTTGTCTGATAGGGACATCCACTTCAAACAACATTATATATGGTTAGATAATTGCACATCTCAGTTTAAGAATGCACAAATGTTTTATTGGATGAGCAAGATGCACGTCAAGATGGGTGTGCAACATATTTGGAGTTTCACTGAGGCTGGACATGGAAAAGGAGAGCATGACGGTGCGGGGCATGTGTGAAAAGAGCTCTTACAAGAGAAGATTTAAAGTACAAAGATGGTGCTAAATTGAAAGATATAAAAAAGCATAGTGGAATGGTGTATTGACAACATGGCCCGAGTTTCTCAAGAAAATTCCATGATTCACATATATTTTTGGTTGATAGAGGAACAAAAATTGCTAACTATAAGGATTGTATGACACTCATTGGGTCCAGTGATATGCACTCATTTTGTAGCTCGAGATGCTTTCTTGGGCCACATGGACAAGAAAGTTGACATGATTTTGTGTATCTTGTATCAAATTTGTCACCTGCTTGAGTGTGATTCACAAGAATGGGTGGATGGATGGATTCGTAGGCCTCTAACTCCACTTCCTAGTTATCAACCTCCAAGAAACATTATGACTTGTTTTTGTAGATGAAGTTGCAAACATCCAAGGACTTTGATGAAATTTCAATTTTGGTGCGATAAGGTATTTATGGTTATTTACAATTTTTGTATTGAGTTATGTCCATTGAAATTTTAATATGTACAATTCAAATTTGAGTTGAAACCTTTTTTTGTAGGACATGTGTTTGCAGTTATTGTGATAAAAGACAATGAAGAAGGAACAAACTATTTCTTATGTCATTGCATCGAGGAAAGAAAGAAGTTGACTTCTCTCATTATAGGTGGCAAAGATATTGAGTACCATACAGGGTCAGTGGTATTTATTGGAACTTGGCTTCGATGGTATCCATTAAAAAGTCCTCTGTTTGGGTGTTTGAAGACTTTGAGACACACAAAAATACTCTTATATTCACATCTAGTTCTAGCGACAAATATTCAGCTGTATAGATATCGAGGAAGGCCTAATAACAAGATTCTTTGGAAGGTTTAGAGTCAGATCATGAAGCAATCATGTCCGCTATTTAGAGTAGATCCAATCTTGATGGTTCATTGGAATGAATTTACAATGCTCATGTCTGGTATATATAATTTCTTTGGTATATATAAATTTTTTAGTTAGATAAATTTAAGTTCATATATTTTATTAAATTTATGTATTTTGTATATATCTAGTATGGTTTTGATTTGAAACTTAAATTTCTTTGACTAACACTTTTATGTGCAGGTTAGTGGTGCCAAAAAAGCTTCCACCTTCACATGGTTAGCATTGTTAGTAGAGAATTATAAATTCTTGAAGCTAAGAGAAGCTTTCATTGTTTTACAAGAAAAGAGAAGCAATTAACAATGATTTATGTACCTGTGGAGGGGGTTCTTGGCTCCGGAGGAGGTAGCCCAGAAGGACCTATAGCTTAGAGAACTAAAACAATGCCTCCCCAAGTGTTTATAAGACCATCCCTATGCATGTGCATAGTCTTTTCGGTTCCACGACCCACCATTTGCAAAATATATTGTTTGACAACCTTACATTGGCTCAAACTACACTATTCCACGTGCATTTGCAAACAATAGGGCGAGAGAGCACCATTAGAGAAGGAAAAAAGCTGAGACATATATTATAGAGGGTCCTACGTTGAGGTGTAGGATCATATGAGACATCTCTAGGTGCCACGGAGTGTTCGTAGCCACCATCGAAGTTGAACAATTTTTTTGGTCTCGGGCTCTTAAGGGACTACGCCAAATGAGGTAGCCCGAAGCAATGAAATTGTCACACACCAAAACAACACCTCCTCTATCATTCACCTCCTCTAGCATTCACCATGTGTGTGTCGGTGTAGTCGGTTTGGTGCCACAACCCACCGTTTGCAAAATATACTATTGACAAATTACACTTGCTTTAAACTACACTATTCCACGCGTTTGCAAATAGTAGGGCAGCGAGAACCAATTGGAGAAGGAAAAAACTGAGACATAATATTGTAGAGGGTCCCTATGCGAGGTGTAAGATGAAATGAGACATCTCTAGGTGCCACGGAGTGTGTGTAGTCACCCGTCAAAGTTGAACGATTTTTGGTCTCAAGGCTCTTAAGGGATACGCGCCCAACGAGGTAGCCTGAAGCAACAAATTTTGCACATCAAAACAATGTCCTCTAGCATTCAACTTAGCACCCGACATGTGTTAGCACAAAGTCGGTTCGGTGCCACGACCCACCGTTTGTAAAATATACCATTTGATAGCCTTATATTGGCTCAAACTGCACTATTTAACACGTTTGCAAACAATAGGGTAGTGAAAGCACCGATTAGAAAAGAAAAAAACTAAGACAAGCTATTGTATAGGGTCCCTATGCCAAGGTGTAGGATCTGACGAGACATCTGTAGGTGCCACGGAGTGTGCGTAGTCACCCATCAAAGTTGAATGATTTTTTGGTCTCAGGGCTCTTAAGGGACTGCACCCGAACGAGTTAGCTTGGAAGCAACGACATTGTTGTGCACCAAAATGACACCTCCTCTAGCATTCACTTGGCCACCTAGACATGTCAGCACAGTCGGTTTAGTGACATGACCCACCGTTTGTAAAATATACCATTTGATAGCCTTACACTATCTCAAACTACACTATTCGATGCATTTGCAAACAATAGGGCAGCGAGAGCACCGATTGGAGAAGGAAAAAATTGGGATAGGATATTGTAGAGGGTGCCTATGCTAAGGTGTAGGATATAATGAGACATCCTTAGGTGCCACGGAGTCTGCGTAGTCACCCATCAAAGTTGAATGATTTTTTGGTCTCAGGGCTCTTAAGGGACTCGCCCGAATGAGGTAGCTCGGAAGCAACGACGTTGTCACGCACTGAAATGAAACCTCCTCTAGCATCACCTACCCACCGAATGTGTCAACACAGATTAGTTTAGTGCCACAACCCACCGTTTGTAAAATATACCATTTTGACATCCTTACACTGTCTCAAACTACACTATTCAACGCATTTGTAAATAATAGGGCAACAAGAGCACCGATTGGAGAAGGAAAAAAATTGAGATAGGCTATTATAGAGGGTCCCTATACTAAGGTGTAGGATCAAATGAGATGTCCTTAGGTGCCACAGAGTCTACGTAGTCACCCGTCGAAGTTGAATGATTTTTTTGGTCTCAGGGCTCTTAAGGGACTCCGCCCGAACGAGGTAGCCCAAAGCAACGACATTGTCATGCACCAAAATAAAGCCTCCTCTAGCATTCACCTAGCCACCCGGATGTGTCAACGATAGTTGGTTTGGTGCCATGACCCACCGTTTGCAAAATATACCATTTGACATCCTTACACTGTCTCAAACTACACTATTCGGGCATGTTTGCAAACAATAGGGCAGTGAGAGCACCGATTGGAGAAGGAAAAAAATTGAGACATGCTATTATAGAGGGTCCCTAGGTGTAGGATCAAATGAGACATCCTTAGGTGCCACATGGAGTCTGTGTAGTCACCCATGTCGAAGTTGAATGATTTTTGGTCTCAGGGCTCTTAAGGGACTCTGCCCAAACGAGGTAGCCCGGAAGCAACAGACGTTGTCACACACCAAATGACATCTCCTCTAGTGTTCACTTGGCCACCCAGATGTTTTTATAGTTGGTTTGGTGCCATGACCCACCATTTGCAAAATATACCATTTGACATCCTTATATTGTCTCAAACTACACTATTTGGTGCGTTTGCAAACAATAGGGCAGCGAGAGCACTAATTGGAGAAGGAAAAAACCGAGACAAGATATTGTAGAGGGTCCCTACGCCAAGGTGTAGGATTGAATGAGACATCCTTAGGTGCCACGAAGTCATAATTGTTGAAAAAGTCATAGATTCTTCTCAGAAACAGAAAAAGAAGAAAAATAACAAGAACAAGAAAAAGAAGAAAGTTGTAGATTCTTCTCCTTTGCAATAGGTTCCTCTTCAACAAATTCATTCCGCTTTCAACAAATTTTTCAACTTTTTCAACAATTACAACTTTTTCAACAATTACAAATTTTTCAACAATTACAACTTTTTCAAGAAATTGTTGAATCAGAAATTGAAAGAGAAGAAGAAGATGGTTATGCAATTATTGGTTATTGTGAATACTCACCCAACAAATATCCTAAATAATCTAGATAGATGATATGAATAGTTACTCTTGTTTAGTGTTCACCCACTCATAAAAAAATAAATAAGCCTCTTCTTCTACTTCCCAAGCAAAACACTTTAATCCTCAAATGGTGAATCGATAGAAAAAAAAAAAAAAAAGAGGAACATCATTTCCTACTTCTATGGGGTCATCCAAGAAGAATCCTAATACTACTTTAGCCAAGACTCCATCTACCTCTTTGAGTAAGTCTCTTGCACCTCCTCTTGTCAAATCGATTTCTATTTCAATTATTCCTAAGAATGAAAATCCTACTCATGTCAAGGATTCCACAGTTCCTAATGTGCCTACCACTTCCTCATATTTTTACATCAGTGACCATTTTAAGAAAGATAAAATTCAAATATCTGAATATGAGTACATAAAAAACACCCCAAGCATTTTGATAAACTCGTCTAGTTTATCAAAGGAAGTAGTAAAAATACATGTTCCAAGAATCCTACCAACACTAAAGAATCACTTCCCACTCCTAGAACCACTCATTCCTAGAACCTTCTTTCCTTAAAATCCTCCTCTTCTAGGAAATAAGAACCTTTCTATCTTTCCTTGTTGGTCAATGGACCTATAAATTGAATAATTGCATTATTGACTCGCGCCTCTGATAATGTCATGCTTATAAAATTTGCTAACTCTATTGGTATTACTCTCAGCCCTGCTATTGGCCATTGTTACTACATGAAAACAAAATAATTACCTCTTTTTGGCCAGGTGAAAGATTCTCAAGTAGAATTTGTAGACTTCCTTGACAAGAAAATCAAGATGGAAATACTTGTGGAAGACATGCTAGCTACGTATGGTATATTGTTGAGCCAAAGTTTCTATCACGATATTGGTGGGGATATAAAGATGGATTGGTCATACACCACCATACTCATCAATGGTAAAATGAATAATATCCTTCTGATAAATAAAATTAAATACACAGTTCAAAAACCAAATGACCCAAGGGAAGACATCTTATTTCAAGATTCAAGGTATGAAATATTTTTCATGACTTAAGAGGAAAATGATAAGTTGCCCATGTTGATGGAGGAATACACATGCTTCCTTAATTTCTTAACAATTGTACCATGGAATGTTGCACCATAGTAACGTTATATTCATATATGTTGCACCATAGTTTTTTAATTTTAAATCAAACATACATATAGAATTAATATACATAGAATATACATACATAGAAGGATATCATGTGCAATGAATTCAAATCAAACATAGAAGTAATATCGTTATGAAAACCAACACATGGATATATAATGTATCAAACTAAGTGTGCTAAACGCACGTCTCTGAAAATATAAGTTCATAACATGTGTACATCTCAAACCAAGTGTGTCATACATATAGGACCACATGTGGTCACATAAGGCTATATATAATGTCCTATGAAGAATCATGAACTAGGACCAGCTGGCCCATATATATATATATATATATATATATATATATATATATATATGTACATCCACATCCTATGAATCTAATCATGAAACATCTTCCCTCTCTTTGCCCTGCTAGAAGTAGCATGTCCACAACTTGGGGATGTAGTGGAGGGAGATGCCACTACATTTCATCCATGTGGTCCTAAGCGTCTCTAAACAGGCTGCAACCTAACCTGCACATTCATAAACAACAGTTTTTAACACCCAAATTTTTAAAATACATTCAAAATTTAGAAACTTAGAATTTAGTTAAAATGCATGTGAAATCTTACCGCAATGTCATGATCCCTATCAATTTTCATTGATGCGTGGTAGGGACAACAATAGACTCATGAGAGGTAAGCTACATACAAATAATTAAATTTCAAATTAAATATTTCATGTACAAAATTTGATATTGTAGATTTAAGTAATAAGAAATAATTCCTAAATAAATTTAACAAATTTTAAAATTTACCTTACCTTAGTGAATTTTCTAAATGCTATGGCAATATCTACAACAACCTCCACAATATGATATGCATATATGGAGGAGTCTCTCTGTAGTCATAAGCTATACAAAAACATGTACAAATCAATATTAATCTACATGATTGCCACATAACAGAGCCAAAGCATAATCCATGTGAACTTCCACAATTAGAAACAAAGTGTAAAGAGAAACTAACCTGCATAAAAGTCACGTGAAGCATGCCAGTAGCCTCAGTTCCCTAGAGTAAATGATGACCCGTCAGGCTCCTGCGTATAAAATACAAACATATATTAATATGTACATGTACATGTGAAACATTATAATAATAAAAGTGCACAATCAAATGAAATTTGAAATTTAAGTACAACTTAAAACTTACGTTTGTAACATGCCCAATCGCATAGCTAAATGTCGATCGACGCCGGATGTTTCCTTCACCGGCTCTTGATATTTAAAATAAAATAAAAAATTAGTTTTTACATGTATGTACATAACGTAAATGAAATACATATATATTATAAAATCTCAAATATGAATTAAACTATTTATATATGACATTTACCTATGAAAGACCAAGATCCTTTGCACTAGTTCCAAAAACATCCACCATCATCTCATCTAGAGAAAAGAAATCATGTGATCCAACAAATGATGTCTCACCCACAATGCATATGGCACCACATGATCCACAGTGGTGTGGTGCGCTAGAACTGACACCTCCACCAACATCACCAGATGCAATCTACTCACTATGTTGGGTCAGAGTGTCAGTGAGCTCCCTCAATGCATGTAGTGTGTCAATCTCCACAACCTCCTTCATTGTAGGAGGGATAAATGAAGGCAGTGGGGGTTTTGGGGCATGGGGATCCTTGGTTGACCTACGCATGCACCAGGTCTACTCATGCAGAGCCACCACCTCACCCATAAAAATAAAAAAGTCAAAATAATTTGGGACCTCATTAAGCATGAACTCAAAATATAATTTCTTCAAAAAATAGAGGGAACCTCATTGTTGTTGCATGGTGGATAATAAAAAACCATCCACCATCGGTCCCAAAAATTGTTCTTGATTCGATCATTGTGGCACTAATGGATTGGGAACTATTTGCAAGTAACTCAGGGGTGCATTGGTTCTTGGGTCAGTAAATAATGCACAAATGTAGTCTTTTCCAAAAAAATTGTCTTTTATGGCCGCATGGGATAATTTATTTGCATACCACTACCTACAATCACCTCTAAAGGTATTCCATCTGTCTATTTGGTTGGTTGTGGAGTCAACTTCGCCAATCAATGTTTGCAATGTGTTGGCTAAAGTCATGCGGGACAGATTTGTGGCATGATTTTGTCTTATATTCTGAATAAGGTTCTCAATGACAATTTTATTTTGTTGGATTCTTCCAATGATATCAGCTTGTGTTCCTGTTGGTTCCGTGGGGACAGAAGGAGCCACAGGAGGTGGATCTATGTTTGGAGGAGGGTTTTGCAGAATGTTTGGAGGGTTTTGAGGATTGTTTGGAGGGTTTTGAGGAATATTTTGATGGTTTGCAGGATTACGAGCTTGCCGAGCAATTGAAAAAAAAAAAAATGTATACATAAACAAAAATTGAAAAACCCATGAAAATCACAAAAAAATACGTAAAATGCAAACAAATTGATCAAAATCGAGGGCTTACCTCTTTGTCTTGCCGGCATGGTTGAAACTATCATGATCAAGAAGTCTGAAAATTAATTTTTAGGGTATTCAAAGTGCGAGTGCCAAAGGTCTAGGAGAAATCGTGGTTGGAAAGGAAAAATGAGGAGTCGAGGGTCTATTTTTTTGTCTCAGAGGACCGCGATCATGGTTTGAAACTAGTGAGTGCAATTTTAAACCACACTCGTGGTTTCAAACTATGATCGTAGTTTTAGGTTCGAAATCACCATACCTATAAAAATAATTACGCGAGCGTGGTTTAGAAACCACGCTCGTAGTACCTAAATTTTGGGTTTTTATGTCTACTTAATTGTCCACCAACTTGGTGCACTTACCCTCATTCTTGTTCTCTATGTTGATGACTTGTTGATCACATGTAGCTCTTCCTCTATCATTGATTCTATGAAGATCACCTTGGCCAATGTTTTCCATTCTTGACTTAGGTCCGCTTCATTACTTTTTGGGATCCAATTTCACAATCCGACTCAGAATTTTGATTTCATAGCCCTAAGTATGCTCTTGACTTTCTTTCTCGTTTTAGAAGTCGATTGCAAGTCTTCTCCTACTCCTTTTCTTTATGGGGTTAAGTTGGTTTCTCGATTGCTCTACTCCTTGGTCGATGATACCCTTTATTGAAAGTTGGTGGGAGCTTGATTTACTTGACTCACACTCAACTGGATTTATCTTATGTTTTTGGAATCATATCCGATTCATGCATGAGCCACATGAGTTGCATTGGAAACCAGCAGTGGATCCTTCATTATGTTTGTGGCACCTATACAGATGACATTCACTATTTTGGAGGAGTGGATATTGACTTGATCGGGTTCATAGATTCGACTAGGTCGGTGACTTAGATCATCAAAAATATACCTCTGCTATAGTTTTTGTCTTGGTTCGGTCCTATTAGTTAGTCTAGTAAGAAGCGAGAATGCAATTGTAATATCTTCTACAAAGGCGAATACAAAGGATAGTTAACATTGCCACGAGAGATGTTTGGCTATAAGGTATTTTGACGAGTTTAGCATCCACTTTCGGTGGCCTACCATTATCTATTGTGACACCATGAGCACTATCTCATTTTGTATAAATCTAGTTCAACATCATCGGATGAAGCACATTAAGATCCATATGAGAGCTTATTCATGATGGTATCATCAAAATTCAAGATACATTCGATATACATCCGATCGATTGCAAATATATTCACCAAGCCCTTCACTAAGGTGAAGTTTCTTCACTGCGATCTCTTCTTGGGGTGAGGTCTTATGCAGCTTTGCTCATCTTCTTTAGGCTATATAGTCCTTCTCTTCTTCTTCTTCTAGAAAGATGTTGTTTGTATATGGAAACCTTATCAAGCCTTTTGTTGTCGGCCCCATTAACACATCTTTCTTAGTTGTTTAGGTGTGTCTTCTTATTATGTTCTGACTTGACTCATCATCGCCGCCACCCATCTTTGATGAAGGAGGGTGTTGGTGTGTGGGATCCTATATGTCCTCCACTCATAAATGGAGGGTCATCTCACATGGGTTAGGTTTAGGGTTTTCTTGTGTGTCATGCACTAGGGTTACTCAAAGACCCTATATGTATTCCTTCATTTGACATTTATGAGTATGCCAAGACCCTCTACTTCCTTTTTCTCTATGTGCAAGCATTTTTCTTTATGCACATTCTTCCATTAATTGATCGATTCCTCCTTGTGATTACATTGGAGCTATTAAGTTTCCTTCGAGAACAAATTTATCATGGTGCACAAATTTTGATATGATTCTCACCAACTCTTTTAATCTCAAGCAATGCATACCCCGTGAAGTGCTTCTAAACACTCGATCCATGCTTGATAATAATCTCACATCTTGTAAGTAAGAGAAGGAAAAGTTTGTAGTATTCTAGTGTAGTGTGTGGGAAAGGAACATGTGATCATTCTAATTCATTCCTTCAAGTTCCATCCAAGATAAAATTCACCTACTTCCATGAGAAACATGTGCACATGAGGTGTATGAGTTGATCTCATTCAAGAAGTGTTCTAGAGCCAAGAAAGGAAAATGTATGATCTTCATTCAAAGAATCATAGTAATAAGAATAAGAAATTAGATCTATTCCATCCACTTGGTAGTCATTTCCATTGCCATCTCCTTGTGGTTTTTCATTTCCATCTCCTCATTTCATTCCTATCCAAAGTGGTCATTTATCAAGAATTCAATTTAGAGGCCATCCCTTTCATCTACAATGTGAGGATCCGTTTTGGTGAGTGAAAGTTAAGCATAAAGAGGTATTTACACCATGGATATGGTTTGTGATCACTAATGTCAATTTTGAAAGACTAAAGTGTAAGAGATTGACCCTCACTCTCACTGTGAGATCAAGAAGATAATCATCATGAGTGATACCCATAGTCATCGCAGGATCACATCTAGAGGTCTCGTAAAAATGTTCCTAAACACTCATTGGAAAGTCTTGAAGTGTAAATGCATCTTGCGAAGAAAGAGGTTATGATCACCATGCCTTAAATTAGCATGTTCTTCATCAACATTACATTATTCAATCCATTTCCTTTCTCTCTTCTCTCTCTATTCTATTTTTCAATTGAGAATGTACTTTTTACTATTTTTTCCTATTCACTTAAGTGAAAATAAAATATTTGTATAATGTAAAAGTACTCTCTCAAATTATAATAGAGCTAATTTAATTTGTCTCTTATAAGGAAAATTTAAAAGTCACAAGTGATGGGAAATGAAGGCTCATGTGGGGGTAGATGAGAGGACAATAATTTGTACTTCTATAAATGGGAATGGCTTCTACATTCACAAGGATCTTAAAGTTTAGTTTTTGTAGAAATTGAGGATTGTCGTAGGTTGATTGAGATTTGTATTCATCACTACACAAGAAATAAAGGCTATATTTCTTCCATTTCCTTTCCTCTCTTCTCTCTTTATTCTGGAACTTTACGAGCATAGTGATCTTGAATACCAAGAAGAAACTTGGTGTCTGTATGCACAAAAATTTTCATGTGCTACATTGTGGGAAAACGGTTACTAAATTTCCCCAATGATGATTCATGTCTTTTCCAAAGGTGTTCATGCTCCTAAACCCCATTACAGCTTTATATTTGTAGCCTAGTTTTCCTTACTTAGCCTTTGCATGCTTTTCCTTAGCTTATCGCATTATTTATCCATTATTTTAGCCTTCAGAACAAAACCGATGCCCTGCCTAGGTGGCGGTCCTATAACCTTGCCCAAGCAAGGTGGTGGTTTTATAACCGCCACCCTAGTAGAGGCGACAATCTTGTAACCACTGCTTCGCATGTGGCGGCGGTCATGTGTAAAATTTATAGAATCTTCCAACGTGATTTAAGACACGTGTTACTCCACTCCAGTTCACTTTGAACGCACGTTTCTTACCCATTTTAGCTGATTTCAAGCTTGATTTACTTATGGAAATCTCTTCTACTTGTGATTGACTTGTTCTATGTTGATGTGGCACCCCATGGCTGCCAAGTTTGTTAGTGCACAACCAGCCAACCTTCTATAAATTGATCACTTGTTCTCAAGAAAATGGCTAGTGATCCTTTATGTATTCTTGTGTTATTCACCACTTCATTGTTGCTAGAATTTGCATAGCCAAGTTGTGTTCATTTGTTGTAGACATCAAAATTAGGTCATACTATCCTTATAACCTCGTTATTTAAATTAACCATACCTTAACTTTTCATATTCCATAGTGCATGGTTAATTGAATTAATTAATTTAATTAACATCCTCACTTGACCATATCACCTAGCCAACTCACTTAGCCACCTCACTCCATGACCCACTCAAACCCCATTAATGACCTAAGACCAAGTCTAAGGCTATCATAACCAACTGGGACTTAGTCTAAACCTAACATCTCTTCAATTATCTCTATTTTCTTTCAGTAAAATCATCATTCTTCTCAGTAATTTATTTCTATGTACATTCGTACACCTCCTTCCTCCCACCAACTTATCACCTTACAATATCTAGTCCTTTCACCTATCTTCACCATCTCCTAGTCATCTCAACGAGTCAATAAGGCCATTGTACGACCTCACCCCCACCATTTCCATCCTCTATGCAATCATAGAGAGTCCAAAGACCATTTCTAAGAGCCTTTTACTAACTACCCCTACCGACGCTAGTTAGCCAACCAATGCGGTCATCCTGCCAAACTAGCATCGATCACACAACGACATGTCAATTATTGTGTCTAGAAACATACCTCAGACCAACAAGCTCATACCCATTCCTAACAACCCATAATCACTCCTAATCTTTACTAGACCTTACCTAGAGCTCTGTACCAGACCTGCAACCCAATACCAACCCATCACCTGACCCGTTTTGACCTCAATCACCTTTTATCTAACCTTTCTTATTTGTTTTTTACGAGATACCTAAATCATTTCAATTCCAATAAGATTGTTATTTCATGTTTATTTTGGATATCATAAATATATAAAAGTGGATTGACAGCCTATTCAAGAAACATCACACTTCCCGGATCTATCTTTTGTTAGGAAGTCCACTCGTTTTTTTTTAATTCTATCTAGGTGGTATTGTTTTGCATTTTATAGGTAGTTCCTCCTAGCCAAAAGGGAGTATCTACAATCAACATTGGATTAGGAAATTAGAACACGCACACAACCTTCAACCGACATCACAAACATGTATTCCTCCTTGGCCTATCACCCTCTATCTATTTCATTAATTTGTTAAGAATCTGGTGAAACATTTTGGCATGCCTAGTGGGACCCATCCGGGGTTCCTTGCATTTATTCATTCTTAGGGAATTGTTGTATGTTTATTTTTTTTGAAAGGAAGTCAACATTAAATCTTCTCCTTGGGAATATATCTCTTTCTTCTATTTTGTCTAAGTGACATTTGTATTTCGGGACTAAAAAGAATCATTCTTTTTCTTCTTACATCCGCATTAGTGAAATTCATTCTCTTTCATGTTCACTCTTTGTTTACATCAAATATCACATTTTGATTTTGGGTTCTAAAATACTTGCATTTCATACTTTTGTGCTTGCATTTTTATCTCACATTAAAATTGAGGGCAACCTATATGTTGGAAGTCATGCCCAACTTAATGGTTGACATAATTGAATCATAGAAGAACTTTCTCTTCTCTCTCTCTTTTCCAAACTACACAAATATAAATTTACACATATTCTTAAACAACACCTTACCTAAAAGATATTGTCAATGATCACATGATCGAGGATTGACAATGGGTGCCCACTAGTTTCTCTAACTAGTCATTATCAAAGAAAGGACCACCCCACCAAAACATAACTTGAAACCACCCTTAGATCTTACCTCTTCATAGGACACCTTCCCAACCAAAACTTTTTTCTAAATTCACAAGTCAGTCTTAAATAGCATAAGCTAAAACATAAAATTCACTTATAGGATTTCGTGTTTTTCTTAGCTTTTTCTTGAGTTGTGAGAGTTGTGAGGCCACGTTCTTCATTTTCTTCTTCCTTTCACACTCTACCATCATAGTTGGTGTATTCCTAACTATTTCTGAGTGTGTTAAGATCCATTATTATCATACTCAGTTTTTGGGTTGATATTTCATCTGACTTAATTCACAAAAATTAATTTTTCTTCACTTTTCAAATTTCACAATAATCGGCATCGGTCAGCAAATTGACCTTCACTTATTTACATTTGAACATCATCATTTACCTAACTGGTGTCATTTTCTAGCTCTTTTGGTCATTCTACCAAAAACAACATTCATCACATCTTTTGTTCTTTTTAAGTTCTTAGGACATCATCATACCCCCAAATTTTAAAATCACAGTCAAATACAACTTCTTTATTTCATTTTCATCAGTTTTTCCTCATTTGCAAAACTGTTGATTTCCCACAATAATCGGTATCGCTTCTTGTAAACTTCATCATTCACCCTTTAACCATCATTGGTTAGTCTAACCATTGTGGTTCTCTATTTTGATTTTTAATTAAAACACCGACCAATTTCACCTCCCGAAATCTATCCTTCTCCATTTATGCTATTTTTCTATGTCATTTACAGAGTACAATTTACTAGGTCTACGCTAATTCACATGGTTTTGACTCATAGCCAATCCAACACCCTTGTGTTTCATGTTAGCCTTCATCACTTCCACCTATCCCATCACCACCTTCTATCTTGTCGCCTATGGATCCAACTCAGCCCATCACCATTAGTACCATGATGAGGAGTTTGCAAGACTCCTTCCAGAATCCTATTGCCCTACAATACTACTATCTCACCCACTCATCTACCCGACTCCTCGGGATAGTTGGTATATGACATGCCCATGTCTATCCCTCCTGCCCTCACCCCCACTTCCACATCATCTACCACTAGCTCGGTGTTACCTTCATCCACCTTACCACCTGTGGTATCTCAACTGACCCCACATCCTTTATAACTGTTGCACCTATGACATCTATCACACCCGTGGTGTTAACCATTCCTTCACCATCCACCTTAAGCATAGCCCCATCTAGCACCCTTTACCTCATATGTACCAGTTACATCGCAACCACCCATGGTGTCGGCAACCCATACCCCATTCTAAAACCTTGTCCTTTCCATCCCATAGTCTCTACCCCCAATTACCACAAGATTCATTACTACCCACCTACTTATACATATCACCAACAACCCCCAATCTTGTTTATCACCTATTCGGATACCTTCCACCCTTACATTTATTCCCCCTTCATAGTTCTCATACACCACCCATATATTGGGATGTCATCCACATCATACATCCATCATCAACCTCCTTATACTATAGGGGGTGCCCATTCATCACAACCCACCAATGACCTCATTAAGATGATGATGGAAAAGATGAAAACATTAGAAGCATCAGTTTCTAGCTCTTACAACTCCTTAACTTATGATGAAATCTATAATGAGCCTATTCATCCATCTATCCCCATTCACCCATACCATGTACATTGGGAAATGCCCAAGTTCAACCATTTCAACAGTAAAGAGGACCCACAAACAACACTTGTGATCATTCAAACATGGGTGCTATCTAATCTCCCATGACGATGCTTTACTCCTATGGACATTCCCTATGTCCTTGACAAGACCTATGTTAGATTGGTATAGTGGTTTACCCAAACATTCCATTTACTCATTTAACCAAGTGGCTCAAGAATTCTTGGACCATTTCTCAATCAATGTCATCAAAAAGTCACCATGACTGACCTATACTCAACACGATACAATACGATGATGAATCTATCATAGATTTCATCACTTGTTGGCGAAGCCTTATCAACCAATTAACATTCCAGTTACCTCAAATCAAGCTTATAGAGTTGTTCACTAGAGCTTGTGCTAGGCACATCTCACTAACTCTGCAAGTACAAACCTTCCATCGTACCTTCAACAAAGCATTTACCATGGTATGAAAACTAGAAATTTGTGCCATTAAAGAGAAGAAAATTCAATTGCGTAACAAAAACACCTTTCAAATCAAATGATGCTTCTTCCTCTTCAAAACCCCAAAACAATTATTCAAAAGCTAAAGGATATGTCAACGTGATAGTTCTCAAAGATGTCCCATCTCATCCATCTAACCAAGAAAAACCTTCCTCCAATCTTTCTCCCATTCAAACATTTCAGTTCATGGGAACAACGAAAGTACACTCCAATCGGGGAGCCTTATTCCGTAAGTATTAGAAAAAATTCTTAAGGCCGGAGCTATTACTTTCTACCCATAAAACCACATACTGGTTTTGACCCAACTTATCTATGCCTACATGGTATAAGGATCATGACTATTGTAACTATCATCGTGTCAAAGGCCATAGTGATGGTAATTTCATAACCTTCAAGAACATTGTCTAGGAAATGTTAGATAATGGAGATCTCATCTTGATAACATGAACACACTAAAAATCAAAACTTGCACATATTTAAGAATTTGTTCCCTAACCATACACCATCATCTAATCAAAATGGTGAATCTTCAACCAACGATAACAATGTCCATGAAGTCCATGCTATTTTCAATATCATACCAACCATCCTCAATTTCCTCTTATCCCCTCTATTGAGGAGATTCTAGCATGAGCTCCTCTACCCACGGAGGATCCTACCTCATCTACTTCTTCACCCATAGAGGAGTCCCCTTCATCTCCCTCTTCACCCAAAGAAGAGTCCACATTTTCTACCGATACCATTTTTCCATCCACCTCGCAACCCAATGACCAAACTATGACATTAACTCTCCTACCCATGGGAGAGTCTTCGTCACCTTTTTCTCCCCTGAAAAAGGATTCTACCTCACCCCACCTACATCTCTCCTACCCATGGGGGATCCTTTAGACATGCCACTTCCTATTGGTGACCATTCCCCATTAGCATTCCAGGATCCCGTTGATCTTCTCTCGGCTCTCTTTACCCACAGAGTCCAGGCTAACCAGTTCCCTATCTCACAAACATATTTTATAGGGATTGCTACTAAATCAACTTCATCTCCTCTTACTGTAGTTCCATTTTCACAACTAGCTGATCACTTGGATTACATTGATAATTCCATGCTTTGGGACGTCTTCGCTCCCCTTTTTGACCAAATGCAAATGTCACCTATAGATACCTCCATGATCTATCCAAAGGTATTTCCAACACCAAATCAACCATGACCATGCCTATTGAAACAACTTATTCTTCATCACCCTTTCCTACATCCGAACCTTTACCCATAACCAAACCCATTCCTATGCCAAGAACCTACCTGCACCTACATCTTTTCCCATATCTAGACCTATCACTACCTTGGGTGTCATGTCAACATCAAGCCTTGTCCATCCACCCATCAAATTGGACTTATCCACATCTTCCCAAGCCACATGAAAACCATTCCTCCACCTAAAAGGAAGACCCAACCTTCTAGGACACATACACTAGTTTCACCCACTACGCCTCTTTCACCTTTGTTCCTTCCATCTATCCTCGACCTCACCATCTACCTTGGTCAAGCAACCTCCTACCCAAAGAAAATAAAAACAATAGTTCACTTCTTCATCATGATCCTTTATTACGCCCAATCGACCAACACAACCTTCACCATCACCCATAGATTTCTTACCACCTATACCCCCACTAACTACCATAACCCCATCACTACCTATGTGACTTTCTTCTCCTCAACCCATACCTTCCACCCGACCTCTACCAAAAACCTTTACCACACCTCCATTTATCACCATGGCTAACCCATCCTCTACCACCATCTACTTTCCCTTCTACATCACATAATCCCACCTCACCTTTACCCAAGAAGGTGCAATCCAAGGACAAGAACCCACTACCCTCCAAAAAGGTAGTTAAACCCACAACACCTTCCATTGCTAGTTCATCTACCACACCTTTACCCAAGCAGGTACCATCAAAACCTAAGACAATACCACCTACCAAACCAGTGGTCAAACCTATTCCACCTCCTATAACACCTCTTCCACCACAATCATCCACACCTTCACCCAAACCCACACTCACTTCCCACTGTGATCCATTGGTAGGGTCCTATGCCAACATTTTAGCCAACCTTTTAGAGACCTCGATCATCACATTACCGCCACTTAGACCTTACGACCCCTCAAACCCAAACCAAAAGGGTTTGATGAAACTAAAATTTTGCCTACCATCATGTGCCAGGACATGATGTAGAAGGTTGTAAGGCTCTCAAAACCACTCTCCTCCAATTATGCCCTCCTGAAGAAAATTTTGACGATGATGATCTTCTTGATGAGGACCTATTTCATCTTCACCTATCACCATACATCCTCGCCCACTACCTATTCAGCGACCTGCATCACCACCTCCACAACCCTTTTATCCACCTCCAAAATTTGAGATCAACATGGTTTGCATAAGAGAGCTCTCACCAAAACCCCACCAAAATGCCAGTGTGCCTACTCATTTCGCAAGGTTCTTACCCACATTAGGTTTTTGTCCATCATGTCATTATACTACTCATGACATACCTTCTCCATCCACCTCTCTTCCTCATATTAACATGATCCAAGTTGCCACTCACACCCAAAAAAAAAAGGAAAAGAAAAGCAACCAGCCCATCCACTAATCTTGTGCCTAATATACCATCTACACCCACACCCAAAATCACCATTCGAGGACCCACATACCCTATTTCTAATGGGGTCACCCATCGTACAATGATAAAACAATTACACCAATCCCTCTAAAAATGTCTTTGTACGATCTCATCCAAACCTCTGAATCTCATCAACAAGCCCTCATGGAGGTTTTGCAATCCATCGAGGTTTTACCTAATGACCCCACACCAGTAGCCTCCATTATCACCCCTCACCACGTGGCCTCTCTTACCAAATCATCTCCTTCTTCTACCCCCACTCCCACTCATCAAGTGGCCACCCTCATCTTTTCTGATGAGGAGATCATACCTCTCTAATCAGATGACCTTGATCCCACTCTTTTCATCTCCATCTATATCAATAATATTTACATTTGACGCGTTATGATCGATGGCAGTGCCAACATCAACATCATCTCCTCCCACACATACAATCAAATGTGCATCCCTTCAAATTACATGCATAATAACCTAGTTATGTTGTGCTCCTTCAATGACACCATCACTTCCACCCTTGGCACCATTATTCTTCACGTTTGTGTGGGCCCCCATACTATGCCAAAATTATTCTACATTTTAGAAGGGGAATTCCAGTATAACCTATTGCTTGGCCACCTTGGATCCATGTCATGGGTTGTGTTCCTTCAACTTTACATCGTTGTGTCAAATTTGAACATGAAGGACATAACTACACCATCCCAATTGACCCTTCACCATTCAAAACTTGCAACATGTTGTACCAACCTAATGATGTCCTCATACTAGTTAAGGCATCTACCACCACTAGTTCCCAAAAACACTTCTCCTTCACCCATAGCTCCATCTACAGATGTTTCCGCTACCTCACCCGCACCTACCTCTTCTATTCCCACTCCACAAGAGTCATGGCCTCTACATCCTCGTTATGACCATCCATCCACTAACCCAGCTCCCATCTAGTTCCCAACCAACTAATCCTTCTTCTTCCCAATCACCTAGTAATTCATCTATTCTAACTACACACATATCCACTACCATCCCTTAGAAGGTGTTTTTCAATGCCTCACTCTAGGGAATACCACTTGTATAACATAAACACATTCCTTACTCCACAAGAGTATGGTAACCTATGCCAACATCCTCGTTATGACCATCACATAGGTGAGGTCTTCCCTTATGGTCCTCCCCACCTTCACACCAACTTAACATATGGGGGACTTGACACTTCCACCTATTCACCCAAGCCACCTTCCCAAACATGACCATTTTCATCTGACCTCCAATCTCTCACCAACCACCACTTTTCCCACACTTTCCTTCACCATTGTGCATGGAAAGGCTTTGGCTTTGGGTTATATGAACATGGGTCATCATATTGTCATCCCGTACCACACATGTAAACACAAAGACCGTAGTGGTATTGGATTTTCAAACCATCTTCCAAGAAGGCCCACATCGACCTCATCAAGGATGAAAAACCTTCTCCACCCCATTCACCAACATCACCACCTTCACCCATGGAGTCTATAGATCCCGAATCTATTCCTCCTAACTTTTTTTTCATGAACACCATTTCCTTGGGACCTCTGACTTATCAACGTGATGGCGAGGCTCCCTCTTCTCTTCCCTTCCTGTATCCTAACATGATCGATGATGATACACCTTCCATTAACATCATTCAATGTCAGGATGATGAGTCTATCCTCACCTACCTTGGTGCGGAAGATTCTTATATTCACGGTCATTGCCTTCTAGATGCAAACCATGTTAAATGAATCGACCATCAAATTAATATTAACACTCAGGATGACCCACACATTCTAAAGATAGGTAAATCTTTAGATGTTGTTGAATAAGAAGCTTTCACTTCTTTCCTCCGGGATTATAGCAACATTTTTTCTTGGTCCTATGTTGATATGCCCGGTATTGACCCAAACATCATGGTCCACAATATCATCACCATCCCTGAAGCCAAACCCATAAAACAAAAGTTGTGGAAAATGCATCCTCGCATTACCCTTCTTGTCAAGAATAACTTTAGCAATGCCTTCTTTTGGTTTCCTTCATCCTACCCATTGATTATCCCCAATGGATCTCTAACATCATTCATATCACAAAAGCAATAGGGGACTCTGAATTTGTATGGATTTCCATAACCTAAACTTAGCTTTCCCCAAAGATGACTTTCCTCTACCTAGTATTGACCAACTAGTTGATCTTACCACTGGTCATGAGATGTTATCACTCATGGATGGTTTTTGGGTTATAACCAAATATTACTCACCCCAGAAGATCAACACAAAACCACCTTCATCACTCCTTGGGGACCTTCTACTATCGTGTTATGCCCTTTGGCCTTAAAAATGCTGGTGCTACATATCAGCAGGCTATGACCTATATATTTCATGACATCATGCATCACATATTGGAAGATTATGTTGATGATATTCTTGCCAAATCAAAACATCGAGTGAACACCTTATAGTCCTTAAGGTCATCTTTGACCATCTCATCAAGTATTGTGTTTTCCTTCAACCAAAGAAGTGTGTCTTTGCTTTTCTCTCTAGAAATATCTCCTTGGTTTTATCATTTCTTTGCATGGCATAGAAGTCAATCCCACTAAAATCAAGGCTATTCTTGAAATGCCTCCACCTACTAACCTTTTCCAACTTTGTAGTTTGCAAGGTAAGTTGTAATCTATTCATTGTTTTATTTCACATACTTTCCGACTCTGCTACCACCCATTTCATCATCTCCTCAAAAAGGATGTCTCTTTCAAATGGGATGATGAATGCCATAAAGCTTTGACATCTTAAAAAATACCTTCTCCAACCACACCTGTGCTCATTCCTCCTAAGGATGACCAACCATTTTACCTTTACATTTCTTGCTATTGATCATTCCTTGGGTGCCATGCTTGCTCATCATGACGAGCAACATAGGGAACAAGTGGTTTATTATATAAGTCGTACCTTCTAGACTACAAACTAGATACACCCACGCTGAAAAATATCCTCTACTTAGCCTTAGTTTTTATCGCCACTAAGCTTCATCATTACCTACTCAACCACAAAACCTTTTTTCATCACCAATACCAACCCCTTACATTACATGTATGCCAAACCCTACCAACATCAATGTGCTGCATGTTGGCTCATGCTTCTTACAGACCTCGACCTCAAATTCATTCATCAAAAATATATCAAAGGCCAAACCATCACTAACCAACTTACGTAGATGCACCCCTCTCGGATATCAATCTTCTAACTTTGATTTTCCAAATGAATCCATCGCTACCCTCTCTTTGGATGATATCCATTTACCAAATGACCTTATTCTTCGATGGCTCCAAATGTTAGCATGGGGGTGGTGCAGGCGTCATCCTCATACCTCTTGATAGTGAACCTATGCCATTATCCTTCAAATTATATTTTGAATGTACTAATAATATTGTTG
Organism: Taxus wallichiana var. yunnanensis; assembly: GCA_018340775.1. Classification (NCBI taxonomy): domain Eukaryota; kingdom Viridiplantae; phylum Streptophyta; class Pinopsida; order Cupressales; family Taxaceae; genus Taxus; species Taxus wallichiana. The sequence goes on along the minus strand of CM031237.1, from coordinate 993,187,677 downwards.
AATACAAAGCACTCATACTAGGTCTTCAAGCCACTATCACCTTAGATGTTAAATCGATTAATATTTTTGGTGACTCTCAGCTGGTTGTAAACCAAGTCAATGGTATATACCAATGTCGTAATAAAAAATAATTCAAAAGTATAAGCATCATGTGGACATACTTTTGACTACCTTTGACCATTATGAACTTCAAACCACCCCACGTTCTACTAATAAATTTGCAGATACCATGACCTTCTTGCTTCTCAGATACCCACTTCGCCTTCCAAATCCAAAATATTTGTCACACTATAAAGGCTACAATCACCTTCTTATTTATTTTGAGATTTCAACCTAGTCGGACCATTACACTTGACCAATGTGACCTTTGGTATAAGCTAGTTTTAGACGAACTACCTTTCCTATCAATGATATCTCCCAACCTTACTAGTAATGGGCAATGCACTTTTCTCAAAAATTTCTCTTGCTATATCATCATGGGTGGCCTTATTTATAAACATTTCTTTGAAGGTATCCTCTTGTGATGCCTTACAAGTATGAAATTCCTTATACCATCAAGGAAGTTCATGATGGAATTTGTGGAGGTCACTTCGATGGTTTAGCTATCACCAAATATCCTTCGCTGGGCTATTATTGGCCCACCCTTAACCATGATTTTTGTGACTATATCAAATGTTGTGTGAAATTCCAACAACATGCTAATCTTCATCACACACCTAGTCATGCCTTATTATAGGTCAGCGATGATATCTTTGGCCTTTCTCTCAATGGGGTTTGGATCTTGTCGGAGAGATCAATCCTCATTCTTCACAACACCATCAATGGATTATTACCACAACTAAATACTACACTAAATGGGTAGAATTCATCCCCTCATCTCTACAAAAGATGAGAAAATTTGTGAATTCATTAATCATCACATCATTTGTCTCTTTGGTGTTCCTCACCTTAAAAGTCATCAAAATAACGGAAAACAATTCAAAAACAAAACCCTACAAAAATTTGTGACACCTTCAGCATTCAACTTAGTTTTTCTTCACCTTACTACCCACAAACAAATGGCCAAGTTGAATCAACCAACAAAACCTTGAACAAAATTCTTATGAAAGTGGTTGACGATACGGGAAAGGATTGGCACACGCACATTCCTTTTGCTTTATGGGCTTACCATACTAGTATTCATACCTCAACTATGACCACACCTTTTCTCTTATCTATGGTATAGAGGTTGTCCTGCCTCTCAAAGTCCAAATTCCATCTCTTTGTATCTCACTCAAAGATATGCTTAACAATGATGACTTTCACCAGGACCGTTTGGCACAACTTGAGTTATTAGATGAATGTCATCTTAATGCTCTTGATCATCTCCAAATCTACCAAAAACGTATCAAATGTGCCTGAAAATGTTCCATGAAACAAACCTTGTAGGTCAATGACCTCGTCTTGAAAGGAAAATCAACATGTAACAAAAGAGGAGAAAAGTAAACGGGAAATTTTTCTCCTAATTGGATTGGACCTTATATTGTTACTCATACCTATGGATCAGGTGCTTATCGTTTGTCTTCACTCGAAGGTAAAAACTTGAACTTGATCCCCTCAATGCCTTGCATCTTCGACCATTCTATTATTGAATCAAGTCCTATATCACCTTCTGTCTATTTAACACTTCCTTTGAGCACCATTCACCTTCCATTTTAACTATTTTAAGGATCCACAACTCAACAAGAATCATGTGATTACCCATCACTTTTTCAGCCCTATCTTCAATATGAGTACCATGACCCTACTCATGGCATGATTCTCATGGATACTTTTCATCTTTTTTCAAGATGGAATCCCATGGTTATTCATCATGTAAAATCTCTCTTGCATAGTTAGCCTCGTGTGCTATGGTTTTGCCTTCAAACCAAGAGCCTATTTTTCTCTATAGTCTTGTCCATGACTTAAAATCCAAAAGAAAAAATAATATCAAAAGTCAAATGGGATTCAACTCCTTGAGTCAAACTTCTAGCAAAAAGATGACTCCCTCAAAAAGGACATCTATTCTCTCTATCTCATCTTATAAATAGATTGCTCCCTCGAAGGACAACTATACAAAGCTAGCCATATTGTACTTAGTCTCTCATCAAAAGAGGACTATTCTTACAAAATAAAATAAAATATTCAGAAGCTTCCCGCATCGATCAGCTTCACGAAGACCTCAAGGAGATAATATACTCATCCCACATAGATTCCCATGTCGATCTATCAAAAAAACAAAAAAAAAATGAAAATGATAACTTTTTTCATGGACTTGCCTATTTTGATCTTAGGTCTCTTGCCAAGTAGGCATGTTATCTTACACTAGGTTACACTAAAACCAACCATTTTCACCTCATTTCCTTTTCACCCTAATTTCCTACCTTCTCAAGGGACTTTCCACAAACATGAAATTTTGTGATCATGTGACTTTCTTCACCCTTAGCATAGTCAATCATGCAACACCTTCAGGGTCTTTTGTTCATAAGCCAATCTAAGGTATGGTGAACTCATTATGGTTCTTATCAATTAGGTGGCTCTTTTGTCTCCTCCTACCATTCACCTTCTTCATTACTTATTGATTATCCTATACAGGACTAGACCATCGATACCTACGTTTTAAGGATTCCCCTTTCACCAAAATCAATCATGCCTAAATGACCTAAACTCAACCATACCTAAAATGACCTAAACCCAACCATACCTAAAATGACCTAAACCCAACCAGGCCTAAATGACCTAGAATCAATCATGCCTAAAACTACCCACCCATTCCTCTACCTCATCTTATTTTTCCCTAGCTTATGGGAGAACTACATCGGCTCTCTCCCCTTTTTCTTCGGCTATGTAGGCGGCAAACTCCGGGCATGGGGTCCCTTGGAGGTTAGCTCGGCCACTCTTTACCCTAACCAATCTTCCCCCATTTCTCCATTTTACATTTTACTTATTAGTCATTTTCCATTTTGTATACTACTTGGAAAGTGACACAAACATATAATCAACCAACATACATACCTACCATTTTCTTACAACATCTTACCATACATGTTCATCATCATTTATTTTTCCATGTTTTTTATTTATTAAGGGCAAATAGTTTTAAAGGGACTATACACAACAAACAAAAGGGCTCATCATGCTAGATATCAACTTCCTCCATGTACCCGAAACTAACCCATAGGGCTCAACGCACATAAAACAACATATTAGACCTTGAAGCTAGTGATGGTCTTGTATAATGATCCAAAAAATAGCCTATAGGATCACAAAGTAAACATAGATATCTAACTCCTAGAATTTCAAACTCGCTAAATAACAGCTCTAATCCGGTAACCATCATAATTTTCATCTCCACCCCATGTAAGCATGAATGTCCCTACGTACATAGCCTTGTCAATTTTGGTTTTGATACTAACACCTAAGTATGTAAAATGTAAATCATGCTTTGATCACTTCACACATTTAATTTTCCATGTTATCAATAACTAGAAATATGTACCTATAAAACCCACACTTCCAATGCCTAATTGACATAACTCAACCATGCCTAATTAAATGGTAAATCCACCATGCCTAACTAACCTTCACCCAATAACTAAATGCACTTCAACTTTATTAATCGACTAACTCCACCTAACTCCACCATACCTACTCAAATAACTAAACCATGTGTCCTAATCCACCTAACTACCACCATGCCTACCCTGACCTAGACTCCACCATGGATAATTGACCTATCTCTCAACCATCTTTCCTAACTACTAACTCCACCATGCCTACATGACCTAACTCAACCGTGGCAAACCTAACTTTGTCATGCCTACATGACCTAGACTCCACCATGCCTATCACCTATCTTAACCATGCCTAACCGACACTAAATATCACCATGCCTAATTCACCTAGTTTCCATTCATACACAAATAACAATGGAAATTAAAATTACATACATATACATCATCATACCATAAATTATCCATGCCAATAACATGACTTAAACTCCACCATGCCTAACTAACCTAACTCAACCATGACTAACTCACCTATACCTAACTCCACCATGCCTACATGACCTAGACTCCACCATGCCTAACTGACCTAACTCAACCATGCCTAACTGACCTAACTCCACCATGCCTACATGACCTAGACTCCATCATGCCTACATGACCTCGAATCCACCATGCCTAATTCACCTAGTTTCCATCCATACACAAATAACAATGGAAATTAAAACATAAGTACATCATCCATACCATAAATATCATCATCTATAACAATGAAAGTTTGTGTATCAATATAAATATACATCGATACAAATACATACAAGTATCTCAAACACTCACATACATCCTCACCATATTGACTAGCACGTAAGCTAGTATACGATAAAAATCTCAAAACTGTCATATACATCCTCACCATCATCGGCATGTAGGCTAGTATATAGCAAAAATATACACTGATCATATCCGGTGACTAATCATCACCCCACCTGATATCCATACCTATATCATATGTCTCCTCCTCCTCTCTACACTCTTCTTGGTGACCTATCCAAAGCATCTCTCCACCTACCATGGGTCTCGGTCTAGCCTCCACCTGGCCCATAGTTGGGTCTGGCCTCCATGAACTCATCACCTCACCCTAACCCTATCTCTAGGCTCACTCGACCCCTGTGCTCTCTAAGCTATGAGTGTGGGATCTAGTCCTCTCACTTGTTGTCTCATTGCCTTGTGCCTGTACTTAGCATAGGAGGGGACGTTATATCCTGTGTTTGTCAAATGATCCTGGTAATATTGTGCCTCATTCAAGGCATCCCTGAACCTCACCATCGGCACCATCTGAGGTGGTGCCATGGTCTCACAATAACCTGTGAGCTTTGTCCTACTAGGGATGGCATCGACAAAACCTATACATTGTGCTCCCTGTCCTCCTCCATGTACCGCACCGAGGACCCTATCTCTCATCACAACTTCTTGTAGTGTGGACCCTCTCCATGAGCCTATGGTGGTGCTTGCACTTTAACTCTGGGCTTATAGGGCCACAACTTGAGCTTGTGCGTGTGGCCAATCGGCCTTAAAACTCTCTACATGCACCTCTAAGGTGGACACATATCCCCCATGTCCATCTCCACCATGTGTGGGTGCCTGTCCCTATGCAACCTAGGCCTATAGGGCCACCACTTGAGCCTGTAAAATGGCAACCTATGCCTTTGACCCAGTAAGCTTTCCCCTATAACACTGTAATCTGTGTCTAGGGGTGACCACCGACCTCGCAAGGTATCCCTCTATATTATGATGGTGGCTAAGTCTGGCTACCTTGGCCTCGATGGTGCTACTCATAGCTGCACCACCCACCACTACCTATATCTATCGGTGACCCCAACATCATTGATCATCACCTGTCCACCTACCACTCCTCTCCTACTCTTGTTAGGCACACTTCGGTCATGGTGGAGACATAGGTCTCTCCACGTCATCTCTCCTATACTTGAGGGAAGGGTGGAAAACATCCTATGGGAGCCTAAAATACCGTCTTTTTGAACCCTATCTATAGGTATCATCTCATGCTCACCAACACGGTGCCCCCCGTATCTACCTAAGTAGTTTTAACTCCTCTAACTCCTCCTACCATGTCCTTGTATGAGGGATAGCCAACATATGGGCCTCCAAACAATATCCACACTAGACAATCCCTCCAACACCCACTTGTAATATGAAACATCATGCATGGCCCTAGCCACCATGTGCTGCCCACCAACTAGTACCCACCATCTATATCTAACTCTGACCAAGCCACCTCAAACCAATCAAGTCGGGAAAACCAACTAGATGTACACATACGATGTGCTCATATGCCCAACAATGTAAAATAAAAGTGCAACACAAACTAAACCACCGCAATCTCCCATAGGCCATAACTCCTATATACGTTACACTAGGAATGTTGGTGCCCATGAAAATAATCCACTCCTCCACCATATCCTGGAGCACTCCCATCAATGCTCGTGGGAATCTACCACCCTCGAGCATTTGTAAGGAAAAAACAACATACCACCTCCATCATCAAAACAACCAACCTCATCTCCTGAGGATGGGCTGCATACATCTCTCCGTAGCTAAGGCTCACTATGGTACCTCAGCTCACCCATCACCTCCCCAAACACAACCACTATAGGCTCCATGGAGGCCTCTAAAGAAATAGAATACACTCACTCACCCACAATTGGTAGCCACAGATCCTGTATACATCCTCCAGGGTGACAGTAATAATCTCACCCATCGTTAGTAAATGAAAAGTGTTGGTCATTGAATCCCATCTATCGATGAGTGTGACCATCAAACTAGGATCTCGAGCTACATGCCTATAGCATTGGATCCCAATCAATCCAACATCATTCATATGCTCCCACTCCTCTACAATCACACTTGACCACATCTCTACCAATAAAGGTGGTACTCTGTCTCACATACGTAGTTGGTCCCTAGCCTTTGCATCCAACAAACACAACATTTTAAGACCTCACTACCTCCAATTACATCTTAACCCCAACACCATACCCAATCACACCAATCATGCTTACCCCATTTACCTAATTCACATACCAACCTCCTACCCTTTACACTCATGACTCATTACCTTCACATTATTTCACCTACTCACCTATCCCATCTAGCCAATGACCATATTTTACCCTTACCCCTCTACAACCAGTCATTACTTGCCCCTTTTTGACCTCTTTTCCTTTGATACATAACCCTTCTTACCCATGTCCCTCTTTCACCCTAACCAACGCTGGTCTCCTAGACCGTCACCGATTCTCCTTGACTAACATCGGTTCCAATTAACTAGTGTTGGTCACCTTAGTCTTGACCGATGTCAACTATACCATTAATTGCGTTGGCCAAACCTTGACCGACGTCGATCTCTATCACAACCCCAAAACCAAAACCCCCTCCTCTATTTCTTAAAATTTACAAAAACAACCTACAACCCTAATTAATCCCAAACACTTACACCCCACATTTATTTCTCCCCCTACTTAGCCTATATTTGACCTCATCCCCCGATTTCATCTATTTTTTACCCACATTTCAAAATTAACATTCCCACCCAAAATTTCTTCATTATAAAAACACAATTGGAGCAAATAACAAGCTAGAAAATGCCTCCTACCTCATCCCGATGGCATCTATGTGGTGGCACATTTTACCTCTATGTGGGAAGTCCACCCAACCCTCTCCCTCCTGTCATACAAATCTACCTCGAACCTCTCCACCAATCACACATCTCCAACTTCTTTGGTGGACCCATCTACCTAGCTCCTCTCACCACTTAGTCACTTCCACCTCATCCTAGTACAATACCTTGTCTTTTCCTCCCCAAAAATGCACAAGTCACTCAGCTCTTTGTCATTTTCTCAAAGTCAACAACAACAATGATTCTCATAAAATACAAAATTTCAACCTTATAACCCTAACTTCACATGACATACGATATGTCGGTTACCTTAACAACCTTATAACCATCATCGTGGTTATTTTCCAATACCATTTCCTCCACGTTTTTCCTATTTTGACCTAACCTCATTACTTCCACATACCTTTTTCCAGTACCAACACCCATTGTACCCTACCCAAAGCCTAAACTACCATACAATTCCTTAATTACATTTAGGGATTTGTTATTTTACCTATACCTTGGCCTTACCCATGCCATGACCTATTTACCTGGACCTAACCTACCTTTTGTGACCATTGAACTTGTGTACTCGTTATACCTTGTGATGATGTTACCTATGTTGTTTTAGCCTAATAACCATACCTTTCCTATTAATTTCCATGTTTTATCCCGACCAAACCCGTGGTGTACGGATCATACCTAAACATTCACACCTAACCTACGTTGTGTTTCCAGACCATATCCTATACCCTGGATACCTAAATCACTTCAACCTTGTTTGGATAAACCTATCGACCTTGGATGATGTAGAGTTTGCAAGCTCTTCAACTTGGTACCGTGTTGTAATCTATACGTGTGTGTGTATTTGATTTCCATTACCCATTACCCAATTTGACCTTGGCCCATTACCTATTACCCAATTTGACCATTACCCTTTACCCAAAGTACCCATACCCTTCCCCACCTACCTTAACTTACACCAACTACACATTTATCAAACCACTCACCGACTTCATATAACACCTCATCAGTTCTTGGTTTGAGGGGGATCACCTTCACCCACACTTGGGAAACCCGCTCTCACCCATACATGGGGCAAATCACTTCCTATTTTTTTCAGTGTTGCTTATCAATACAAGCTACGTGACAAAAAGGGGCAAAATGTAGACACCAAAATTAGGTCATACTACCCTTATAACCCCATTAATTAAATTAACCATACCTTACCTATTCATATCCCATAGTGCACATGATTAATTGAATTAATTACCTTAATTAATTTAATTAACATCCTCACTTGACCACCTCACCCAACCAACTCACCTAGCCACCTCACTCCATGACCCACTCAAACCCCATTAATGACCTAAGACCAAGTCTAAGCCTATCCTAACCAACTAGGACTTAGTCTAAACCTAGAATTAACTCCTATTAACAAACCTAAGAGGACTCTTACTCATCCTTTCATGATCTATCACTTGAGACTTGATGAAGATTGAATACCATGCCAAAATAGAAACAATCAAGCTATTTTTGGCCAACCTAGATATTCCTACCTTAACTGATGTCAGTTATACCTCAACCGACGTTGGTCCCCTAACCATCATCGGTTAGGTTAAATACATTTCCAAAAGCCTTTGCTTGAGGTTGGTCATTCAATTCAGGATCTCATACGAATAGAGACTTGGAGACTCAAATTTTTGAAGCACTCAGGAAAAGAAAAGCACCTAAGAGCACTACCAACAACCATCGACATCCATCACCTTCTTCATGATCACGGATTCACACAAAGAAGCACAAGGCTCAAAATTCCATGACACGTACATGAATCCCTCTTCTCTCTAGATCTCTACCATCATTTTTTCATCACCTACACTCTCTAGACCCATTCTTTCAGTAAGTACCTAACATCTCTTCAGTTATCTCTATTTTCTTTCAGTAAGATCATCATTCCTCTTAGTAATTTATTTCTCTATACATCCGTACACCTCCTTCCTCCCACCAACCTATCACCTTACCATATCTATCCCTTTCACCTATCTTCACCCTCTCCTATCATCCCTTGAAGTCACTAAGGCCATTTTACAACCTCACCTCCACCATTTCTAGCCTCTGCACTTAATCACGTAAGAGTCGAAGACCATTTCTAAGAGTTTTTACTAATTTCCCCTACCAACATTAGCCAACCATCCTCTAAAATTGATCATCACACAACATGATACCGATTACTATGTTTGACAACATACCTCGGACTAGCAATGATCTCATACCCATTCCCTAATAGCCCATAATCACTCCTAATCTTTACCAGATCTTACCCAAATCTGTACTAGGCTTACGCAACCCAATACCAACCCATCACCTAACCCATTTTTTGACCTCAATCACCTTTTATCTGACCTTTCTTATTTGTTTTGTATGAGATACCTAAATCGTTTCAATTCCAATAAGATTGTTATTTCATGTTTATTTTTGATAGCATTAATATTGTTATATAAAATAGAGTAGAAAAGAAGCATTTCCATTATTGCAATCATTCCCATAGTTTAGTGAAGCTTTCATCATTTAAAATAGAATAGATTTCTTCTACACAGATAAACAACTACATCCGGTTGTTTATTTGTTTTAGGATTTATTAATTAGAGTAGAAGTTTTATTTCCTCATTTCTTCTTTAAATTCTAGAAAAGAACAAAAATATTTATTTTATTAGAGTAGTTTTATTTGTTTTTTTATTTCATTTATATCTTGAAAATACCAAAAACATAGAATAGTTTCAATTCAATTAGATTAGTTTTTTTTTCTTAATTAATTAGATCTTTTCAATACATGACCATCAACGGTCCTCAACAAGAACATACATACGGAAGTGATCCAGTACCACAACCAAATGGTCCCGAGTTAATTACGGACATAGATATGGGACTCTGTCTTCTTGTCCTCAGAACACCGACTCGATACACCGAGAAGATTCAACAATTAAATGTCTTAAACATTGTGGATGATAAGGCCTACGAGTTCTAGACTACCCCTGGAAATAATAGGGTTTAAATATACACATGACCATACAAGGACCTCAACAGCCAAGAACATATGGTAGTGATCCTAGGGTCCCCAACCAAACGGCCCAAAGACTCAATTAGATATTGACACAAGTTATGCACATTGGTTTTCCACACATCACCATTACCACCTAACATCATATCATAATTAAACATTCTAAATGAGGAAGCTCACCAAGCCCTCACATTTTGGACCACTCTTACCAATCGAATCTAGATTTCATGAAACCACGCCTCTCTCACTCATTCCATGACCTTGTCTAGACATATTTACGAGGCCCCCATTGGTTTTCCATGAATCCCACAACTAGTAGAAAGGATCTCCATAGCTTGATATTGATTGGAGTCTCTGTGTTGCCATTCTTTTTGATCCATCTATCAGACCCATTCAGTTAGAGAGGCCTTCCTTTCCCTTGATGAGAAGATCTCATTATTGTGCATCGAGGACATTGTTTTTCCTTGATAACTTTCCATCCCATTTACACACTTTTTTCCACATACCACATTTCACTATCATTTAGCCATCCATATTTCCACATCGGCTACCTCGGCATGACCTCGGGGAGTCGAGTGCGTTGAAGGTCACGTGTGTCAATTTTCATCCATACAAATTGGTGAACCCAATGTGAAGAGCTAGTCTCTTTTCATTTCCATTTCTTTCATCCATCTTCTCCTTCTCCCATTATTCTATGGGTATTCATATACCCCTCGAATATGTTGGGACAAGATGGATACGACCAACCCATTTTGGGTCTCGAGCATATTACTATCAAATGGGTAGGCAACAATAGTCACCCTCACTATCTATGGGGACAACTACTCAACTCATCTCCTTATGTCTCAAACTCCTCCTCCTCAAGGGACCAACAATGGATCCTCAATTAGGATCGAGGAGATTGATCAACTTACACAAACACAACAACCTAAACTTTCAAGTTCTAATAATATGACATTTACCGAGAGAGTCAGGCTCATCTCCTCGGGTTTTGTTTAGACCACAAATCAATATGCAGTTTGATCAACTCCCATTATTAGATGAGGAGTATTTAGCACATTATGCCCAAAGTGAGAAATGCTTCAAAAATATGAATCAACCTCTAGATAGGGTGCAAGGACATGTTGATGTCTTACTTTAGAATAACACCTCTACCCCTCCCATAATAGAAAACATTTCTAATGAGGGGTGGAAAAACAATGAACAATTTATAGTAGGATATCACACCTTTGCAACCTAACAAGGTTCAACAACATGTGCTAAAAAAAACACCATGCCATCATCAAGTGAGGTCATCTCGACATTGGTGGACAAGGTTAGAGAATTGGAACTTTCCCAAGCTACTCATGCTTCATATTCTTGGGAAAGGAAGGATTCTCCATCATCCACAAAACTATGGCCAAGTGCCTACTGCAAAATCCTCTCTCTAGTTTACATGGGCATTCCTAGCCCTGGGGATCTTCTCACTGGGTCGGGCACCTTGGGTATGCCCCCTCATGCTACGTATGGATACCCATCAATAGGCACTAGCCAGAAGTGCATTCTCAAATGCCATCCCAACTAGGAAATGCATTCCCTAGCTTTGTGCCTCCAAATCCATACCAAAGTAATGTTCCCCCATACGTACACATGTATTCTAAATCACCACAAGGGGACATGTACTCTTTTCCTAGTCCATATGGTCAGCCACAGGGATGCCTTATATGCCCACAAATGTTTATGTTGCACCATATCAACAACCATTCCACCTCCACCTCCCCAAACAAGGGGCCATCATGGTCGAGTCTTACGTAGTGGGGACCTACTCTAAATATCTTAAAGAGCCCTCAACTTCACCATATGGAGTGTTATGCTCCCAAGACCTCTACCAGACCTTCCAAAATTTAAAGGGGAGGAGATCCAAATGCACATATCAAGGCATATGCCACTGCCATTCGAGAGCTTCTCCCATGGGATGCAGTCATAGAAAATATCTTCCCTAAGACTTTAGAAGGTATTTCTCTCTGATTGGTATTATAGGATACCTAAGGCTTCATACATTCTTTTAAAAACAACTCGTGTGTCTGAATTTATCAAATATTTTGACATGAACAAGTTGTTAAGGATAGGAATCAGGAATTCCTACATATAAAACAAGAGCACAATGAGTCTATTATGCATTTTCATCCAGAGATGGTGGAAAAGTCCTCTACTCTTCTCGCAAGTGCTCCCAACATGGATCAGATGAGCTCTGTGATCTATTCCTTCACTCTCTTAACTAGGAAATGAAGGAGGAAGTCCAGAAAGTTCCCACTTAGGAGCTATGAAGAGGTGTTAGAGGGTGCTCTCCATATAGATCAAGCAATAATAGACAATGGTCAAAGACCTATGGTTCAAATGGGAGATTGATCACTCCCAATCAGGGTAATTCAAGTTACCCAAACAATGCAAACAACAACCAAGGACCTAAGGTCCTCAACAAAAACCATGGTGTTACAACCAATGGTGTTATAGACCAAGAAAAAGAAACCAAATGTTGTTAACACCTCAAGTACAAATAATGTTAACAACAACACAAATGGTAACAATCAGAGGAGTAACAAATTTTCTCCTATGATCAACACAATGGACTTCAATCATCCTCCCCCCAACAACAAAAAACAAGTTCAAGCTCAAGGCCCTAACCAATACCCAAATGGGTACCAAAACCAATATCAAAATCAAGGGCAAATGGCCTCCAAACTTCAATTACAATAACCAATAATTGAATAACAATCAAAACTTTGGACCACAAAAAAAAACAAAACCAAAGACCTCGGGATTATGATCTTGACCTATATGTGGTTTCCATAGGGTCTGAGGGCATGATGCTAGAACATGCCATCGAGATTGTAACAAGTTCTTACAATGCTTTCAGAGAGACCAAAGAAAAACTCTTTGTTGAGATGTTTTTGGAAAATCCTATGGCACCAACTCAAAATACTTACATGGGGCCCATGTATCCCCTCAAAACACACCACTCAAGATCTTTAATGATCCCCTTCCAACACATCCCAACAATGGTAAGTTGGACCCCAATGGCTCAAACAAGGGTATCCCGGTGGGAAACAATGATCATGAAGCTTTGACTTCATCAAACCCATTGTGGCACCTCCATTGGATGGTCATCAACAAACTAAGATAAGTGGGTCTAGTAGAATTAGAAAATGAACCCCAAATAAATGTTGCTACTACTAGAACTCAAGACTACTCTTCACATGTAGCCCATTCCTATTTACCCATCTATATCAGATGATATTCATGAAACACTTTTGAAGCCGGTGGGGGGGCTTATGACTTGATCAATGATTTAACAAAGACCTTTTCTCACATCTCCTTCTTGGATTTGTTGAAGAACTCCCCTACTCATAGAGCTGCTTTATTAGAAGCATTGGGTCTTGGACATTTGATCAATGTCACTCCTCCTCCGGAAGCACAAATAAATCACATAGAATTTGATGTCTATCCTCCTGGGCAGCCAGAAAGAGATGTTGGATTTGTATTTGACATCAGTAAGATGCCCACATAGATGTTGAAATTAACACATAGAGGTGATCTAGATTTGTATCTACAAGTTTGGATTTACAATAACTACGTAAAGTGCATGATGATTGATGATGGGGAAATGCAATCAACATTTCCCCTTTTTTTCTTTCTCCAGAAGTTAGGCTATGGAGAAACCAATTTCTCTTCAACAAGAAACACACTTGAGAGGGTATGATAGCCTCAAGGAAACATCAATTGGAACCATAGTGCTTACCAGTTACCCTAGGGCCCAAGATGATTCTTACAAGAGTTTTATATTATAGATCGGAAACCAATAATATGATTCTCATCATCCTTGATACATCACATGAAGGTGATCCCTTCCACATTGTTTTAGGAAGTAAGATTCCTACATTTGGGGAAAGTCTTCATTGCACAGGGTGACCCAAAGCCCTTTGACATTCACCTAGCTAACCTAAAGAAGAAACCTGGGGTACATTCTAAGTTTGAGCTCCCCATAAAACCAATTGAAAAAACCCACAAAGTTCAACACTAAAGACAAAACTAATTCCCACAATGGAATTAGAAACTATTGGTTTGATCAAGGGATTCCTCGTCAAAGATGAAACTATGATTGTTTAGAGATGATATCAATAGAAACCATGGAAAATATTTTCGAGTTGTTGAGAATGATTTACCCATTCTCCTTCCATTTGATTCCATGGGCATAGGACATGCTCTGGGACTCGACTCTCTTCTAGTGATGAATTTTTCATGGTTGAAGTCTCAAAAGCAAGGGAAGAAGATACAAAGAATGATTCAACATCAATCTTCCCAAGAAAAATTATTGGACTCTTAATTTTGATGGAGCTAAAATGTCACTTTGGCATTGGGGTAGGTGTGATTCTCACTTCTCCTAAGGGGAAGGTCATGCCTTTTTCCTTCAAGCTAGATTTTGAATGTACAAATAATGGTGTAGAATACGAGGCTCTCCTTCTTGGTCTCATAGTAGCCAAAAGGATTGGTGCTTGTAACATTAGAGTGTTGGGTGATTCACAACTAGTCACTAATCAAGTTTCGAGGTATATGAGACTAGGGTGGAACACTTACAACTCTATAAAACTGTTGTACTCAATTTAAGTAAAGGTTTTGACTTCATTTCAATCAAAGCCATTCCACGTGAAAAAAACCTTCTCACTTGATTCCATAGCTACTTCTTCTTCCCACTTCTTTCCAGAAAAATTAGAAGATACCAACTTCACAGTTTTGGTTTGTGTTTGAACCCTTAGTTCACAAAATGCCAACAAATCCAATCTTGGCATACATTGAGGCTAAGAATGAGCCTTGCTACCCTAGATATGTAGAAAATGATGAAGCTATCTTAGGGTACCTTAACACTTATACATGATTTACATCCCCACATCATAAGAGAGGCTTTTCTCTCATTCCTCACTCTTCCTCCTATTTTGGAGATCACACGATGGATCCTTCCTCCTCGAAAGGCCTTGAGATTTTGTGAGATAGAAGAGGAAGGGGAATTAGAACTACCTCCAGCCCCACTTGAGTTTGAAGAGGGTAATGCCTCTTTGATCAAAGGGATGATCGATATCAATATCGGGATGGAGGAGGAGGACCCAAAAATTTTTGAAGTTAGGTTCTTCACTAACTCCTGAAGAAGTAGAAATACACACAAAAATTCCTTAAAGAACATTCAAAAGCCTTTGTTTAGTTATAAAGAGATGACATGAATTTCTCCTCATGTGGTAGTTCACAACCTAGTGACCAAACCTGATGCTAAGCCCATCAAGAAAAATCTAGACCTATGAAACCAAAGGTGGCACTAATGGTCAAAGAGGAAGTTATGAAACTCCTACAAGTGGGGTTCATTAAACCTATTGATTACTCAATGTGGGTGTCTAACATCATCCCCATTCTTCTTAAAAAGAATGGAAAATTTGAATCTGCATTGAATTTTGGGATATCAACAAAGCATGTCCCAAGGATGATTTCCCACTACCATCCATCGATGTTATCATTGATGCAACAATTGGTTATGAGTTGTTGTCCCTTATGGATGGATTTTCTAGGTATAATCAAATTAGGATCTCCGAGGAAGATCAAAAAAAAACCTTTATCACTCCTTGGGAACTTATTGCTATACACATCATGTCATTCGGTCTCAAGAATGTTGGTGCCACTTACCAACAAGGAAATGACTTACATATTCCATGATCTCATTCATAAGATTGTGGAATCTTACATTGATGACCTTCTGGCTAAGGCCAGAAAGTGTTGTGATCACCCTGAGGTGCTTCACATCATCCTCTCTCATCTAATCAATACGACATTACACTGAAATCCAAAAAATGTGTGTTTGGTGTGACAGGGAGGGAAATTACTTGGGATACATCATCTCTTCACGAGGGATCGATGTAGATCCAAAAAAAATATGAGTAGTTTTAGAAATGATCCCACCATCGATGAGTCGGGCATTAGGTCCTTTCTCAAAATCTCTCAAGTGCAATCCGAAGGTTTATTCCTAATTTAACCTTTTCCATTCATCCAATAAACAATTTATTAAAGAAGGATTGTTACTACAACATCTGGATGGATGAGTGTCATGAGGCATTTGAATCGGTCAAATGATTCCTTCTATCACCTCCCACACTTATGCCTCCCAAATCAGATCACCCTCTCATTTTATATTCATGGGCTATAAATGTCTCATTAGCTACATGCTAGCTCAAGAAGATGATGAAAAATGAGAGCATGTAGTCTACTTCATCAGTCATACGTTTCTCGACTATGAGACACACTATACACAGGTAGAAAAAATAATGTCTTGTTATAGTATTCACAATAAAAAAAAATGGTTAAGGCATTACATGCTTAACCAAGAAATGAGGGTCATTGTCAAGATAGATCATTTACGGACATTTCTAACATAGGGTTCTTTATCTAAGAAATTTGGATGTTTCATGACTCTAATGGGTGAGTTTGAATTAACGTTTGTTAACCAAAAGTTCATCAAAGGAAAAATCATCATAGATTTGGTTAGTTGAAAACCCATTAGATGGAGGGGATCTAGTTAACTTGATTTCCTAATGAATGCATATATATATGTGTCAAAACCAAGCCTCCCATTTCTGTGTGCCCATGGTATTATAGATATTATTAACTTTATTATGGACCATGCATACCCTGAGGGGAAAACTCACAAAAAAGAAGATGGCTACACATCATAGCCACCAAATACGTAATCATAGAACAAGTGCTCTATCATAGAGCCTTTGATGGAATGTTACTAAGATGTGTTGATGAGGAAGAATCCAAAAGATCCTCTATGAATCCCATAGCGGAGTATGTGGAGGTCACTTTGGAGGTCATGCCACCACTAGAAAGATACATCAATGGGCTATTTTTGGCCTACATTAGAACATGATGCAGTAGAGTATGTGTGTAAATGTCCATAAGTGCAAGAGTTTCTCTCACGAGATCCATATACCTACCCAGCTCTCAACCAATCGATTGCAACACCATGGCCCTTTCCACATGTGGGGCTTAGATTTGATAGGGAAATTCTCTCCCTCATCTAATGATGATGGCCACAATTTTAATAATCATGGCCACAAAATACTTCACCAAGTGGGTTGAGGCCATGCCTCTTACCACCATTCTCAGGATGTGTAATTGCAAAATTCATTTTGAACCAAATTATCTATAGGTATGGGGTCCCACAAGTCATTATCTCTGATAATGGTACATCTTTCAAAAATGAAGAAGTGCATGAATTATGTGAAAAGTTCAAGATAAATCACCACACAACTTCTCTCTATTACCCTCGGCCAATGGATAGGCTGAGGCAAACTAATAAGATGTTAAAGTCCATTCTCTTAAAAATGTAAAGGAGAACAAGCATGATTGGCACTTAAAGTTATTTCCAGGCCTTGTGGGCCTATAGAACATCAAAAAATGCCAATGGGGGAAACCCCTATTCTTTGGTATTCGGTTCAAGTGGTTTTACCACTTGAAGTTGAAATACCCAATCTCTATATTTCACTACAAGGAATTTTAGGAGAAGAAGGTTATCATGAGGCATGACTCTCTCGAGTTGGAAAGCCTCGATGAAGCTCAACTTAATGTTGAGTAGTGACATAGAGCTTATGCTGACCGGATGTGCTGTCAGTATAACAACAAAAAATTCTATGAATGTGAAATATGTGAGGGAGACTTGGTATTAAGACTTGATAACCAATAGACAAGAAAAATAAAGGAAGGAAGTTCAAGCCCAAGTGGTTGGGCCCATATCAAGTCATAGAGGACTATAAAAATGGGGCATATCACCTGTGTACACTAGAAGGTGAGGAATTTGGTGAATCCATCAATTCTCTTCACCTAAAATGATACTACGCATGATTCATCAACATTTCCATATGTATACTATTGCATCCATTGCATTATCATCTATTAGCTCATTTTGTAAAATTTGTAATCAAGGAACTTATTTTCAAGTAACTTTCAAAAACTTCTAAAAACATTGGCAATCATTCAAATCACATCTCTTCAAACATCCATAATATTTCATCAACATTTCTTATCACTTCATCAATTCAACAAGACAAGACAAAATTTTTGACACTAATCCTACCAAGGCTTGCTACATACTTGGTTCTACTTATAGCTTCCTTCTAGCATAGTTGTCTTTTCCCATAGTCTTGTTCTAGAAGCTTCATGATGTCACATCTTTCCCAAAAAAACCTCTTTGGTAGCAAAAATCATTCTAAACATTTTTCTCGGGATGCTTTGTTTTCTATCTCAACCTTCGGTGTTGAGCCCTCACATCTTACTAGTTGTGTGGGGTTGAGGCTAGGGGCAAATCTCCTTCCCAAAAGCACAACTTAAAACTTAAAAAAAAAAAAAAAATATATATCAAGTCAAAATCAAAATCAAAATTTTTCATTTACACACTTCCTTTCCCCACCAACCTTTGGTGTTGAGCCCACACCTCTACTTAGTGGCGTGAGGTTGGGAAAGGAGGAAGTGCCCTTACTCACCTATGCCTTGTCCTTGGTGATGAGCCCATGCTTCCTACTTGGTAGCATGGGGCAAGGTGTAGGGGGTCTCTACAAATAAATTAGTAAGTTAAAAGTAATTTCATTCAATAAAAAGTGCTTTGAAAATCTTAAAATCCCAAGAAAAGTGAATTAGATGTGTATGTTCCAAGAGAGTTAAAACCTTAAAACCATATTTTGTCAATCAAGAGGCCATCTACGGATCTAAGTCTAGATAAAATTGCAAGAAAATCACATTCTAGGCTATGTAGTAAACTATGTGTGCAGAGTTAGGTTGTAGGTTCCTAATTGGGTTTATGTCAAAATCTTGTCTTTCTCTCACCATTTCCATCTCTATCAAAACCATACAATTCACATCCCTCCTAGCTCTCGGTGTTGAGCCCTCACATCTTACTAGTTGTGTGGGGTTAGGAGTGGAGTGAGTTCATTTTATTATCATATCATTATTCATCACATATTTCCAAAAAAAAAAGAAGTACCAAACATTACTTGAAAAACTAAAGTTCAACATTACATTGTGTTTGCATAATCATCACATATCACATATCAAAATAAAAAAAAAAAAAAAAAATCATTTTGTTAGCATTCATCATCCATTGCATACATTCTAAAAAGCATATAAAATCAGAAATTCTAAACATCTAGAGTACACATGTGAAGAAACCATAAATGAAGTCAACTCTAATGCAAAGGATAGCCAAACCAAAAAGAGATATTATATATATATATAATAAATCATAGTTTGTGTACAATGCCATCACACACTAGGTGTGGTCAAAAAAACTCATGAATGAGCATGAAAAAATAAAAAATCATCATATATGCCTCACAAAATGGAAATGAAGCAATAAAGGCTCAATGGCCTATCCCTCTTCTGGGATCCTAAGATGGTGTGCATGGCTGGGCAGGGACTCCTACTATGGCTACGATGGCATGAATGCACTGAGTGGTGAGAGTGACCATGAGAATGACCACTAGTCATGGCCTCACTATGAATGGCTCCACCTCACCAACCTCTCTACCATCTCATATGCATATGTGGTGATCTTTTTTCTAAGAGAAACCAAGATCTCCATGGCCTTCCAAAGAGGCACAAAAACATCGTCAGTGTGTCATCTATCCCTATAATGGCTGTCCCACATCCTCGCTAAGAGCTCCTCTCGAGTCTTCCCCATAGGGATGAGAAAAGTATCAACATAAATCCGATGAATAAGATCTCTCCATCCATCAGCAGTGGCTATAAAAAAAAAGAAAAATGGATGTGAGTTAGAAAACCATAAAAACCAAAAAAAAAAAATGCAATGTTATTAACATTTCTAGCTAATAAGGTTGAGAAAAGAGTGTCCACATACTCGGATCTCCAGGCATCCATGTAGGATCGATTGCATGTGTGGTGGTGGTGTTGCTCATGCGGCACATTTGTGTGCCTCCCCCACTCCTGAAGCAACATGTTGCCCCATGATGAACTCCTCATCCCCACCTCTCTCAGGAGAAAAGTGGCTCCTCAAAAACTAGAGTCACCTTCTCCACCTCCATCTCCTCTCTCTCCGCCATGGATATCTCCTGAGTAACTCTCACTCTGGGTCACTCTCCTCCTCCTCCTCATCAGTCTCCTCCTCCTCATGATCTCCTCACCTCCTCCTCCTCTCCTCACCACCTCCTCCCCCTCTCCACCTCAATCTCGTCCACATCAATGGGTATCTCCTACTCCTCCCATGAGCGAGTGGGTGTGGCCTCAATCTAAGAGGAGGGTGCATGGGGCGGGTGGTGCTCATCAGAGCACGAACAACCTATCTCTCTACAATATATAGGACCCCTGAGTCACAATAGTCCAACCATGGTCACCCCTAGGGCCACCTCGAGACTCCCTAATGCTCCTATATACAACCATGGGAGGAAGAATATCAATATAGGGTAACCCAAACTATTTGGGGTACTCTATCAAATGGGTGAATCTCCACCCTCCTTGATCTATCCACTAACTAAGTCTAAGTGTAGCAAAATAAATAAGTATCAGTCCCATCCTGGCCCCATACTCCAACCATATCCTGGTAGGGTGTAGCAAAAAATTCATTATAGTCAAGTCAAGGTGTAGCCATATGGGTGATGTGGTCCTCTAAGAACTGACATGCCAATCCATCTCATGCCCCTGATGGCCCCTGGGTCCTATATCCCCTACTCCCCTCTGATAGGGATGATCCTCTCATATACCCAACTCATCACTAATGTGGGATGGCTCAATGATTGTCCCTATAACCTCACCACCTGGTATAAATCATGGTATGTGGTCCCCAAGATATCTACTCCCCAGGCATAAGTCCTCCCATACTTGCTCAATCTGCATAATAATCGGAGCCCAACAATACAATAACTTGTCCCCGCCCTTATCTCCTATCAACCATGTGAAGCCAAAATACCCATGATGGCCTTGCAGAGTGTAGGGATAGGAGTGGTGGATATAGAAAGGAGCCTCATACCCTACTTTGGTGCTTGGTGACACCCCATCATCTCCCATATAAGTGGCCCAATGCCTAGCTCTTGTTGTAGACCCTACAAGTCTCAAGAGTCAAACGTCTCCCAAGTATAGGAACACCAAGTATCTTGTACACATCCTCGAGAGTGATGGTCCACTCTCCTCTAACACTGGAAACTAGAAAGTGTTCCAGTCTGCATCCCAATAAGAAAAGAGGTCACATAATATATGGCTAGCAAGTGTAATGTGTGGCACCCATGTGATCCTCCATATCCCATCTCGATGCAATAAGTCTATCTCATCTTGAGTCAACTGATCAAGGATAGCTAGAAGCCAATCACACTCTCTCTCTCTCTCTCTCCTAATGGATGTATATACCTCTTCTCTCTCATCCACAAAAAAAAAAAAGAGTCAACTTAGTGACATGTATCAATAGGAAAGCTCATCAAAAAAATTACAAAATAATCAAAAATCCAAAAAAATAGTCTAACTTAGTCAAATAAGCTCTTTGTCTTGACAATTACAAACCACCACCCTTGTGTAGTAGTGGTGGTTTTGTGACCACCACCTTCTCGGGGCGGTGGTCTTTAGAACCACTACCTAAAGGGGTGGTCTTATAACCACCACCACCTACGTGGTGGTGTCGGTCCATGTCCAAAATGATGTCCCCCCCCTTTACCCTAAAAACTTGAAAAAAGACAAAAATAGCTCATTTTTAATAAAACAAAAGGCTAACCCACTTAGCATACCCCTAGGGATCATTTTAAAACAAGAAATTTCAAAAATCTCCCCTAGGGCTTAGATTTTCAACATTTTACATTTTAGGTTTCAAAACAAACAACTATAAAATACTAACCTTTGTCTTTGTTGGGTCTCTCTCGTCTCGGAGCCATGATCATCATCACCCTCATTGTTTGACTATACTCTCACTCAAAATGGTCACCATGGGGCCCAGAGCTCAAAAATCACCAATAGGATATGTGTAAATGAATTGAAAAATGAGTTTTTTTTGATATATATATATGCTTTATTTTAACTTCATTTTGAGTGTATGTGTCCACAGGGCTGGAGCGTTGGCGCAGTATATTTCTATCCCCACGTGTAAATGGTAAGTCCTCTTGTCATTTTGATTTAGTGTTTATTTTTTGATATCATATCTATTTGCACTTGAGTCTTGCTTTCATCTTTGTAGGTAATGGGAGCTTGGATGGTGACATTTCGACACATGGGTGTGTCAGTATAGCTTCTAACTCCCCATTTCGGGAATGCCATACTTGGACTCTACATTTTACGCCTCTTCATGGCTAAAACACTTCTCTCGAGGGGAAATATGTACGCACCCAAATTTACATGTGCTACATTGTCGAAAAATGGTTACAAAAAGGTCCCCAATGATGATTCATGTCTTTTCCAAAGGTGTTCAGCTCCTAAACCTCCTTACAACTTATATTTGTAGCCTAGTTTTCCTTAGCCTTTACCACTTTTTTGTAGCTTCCCACTTCATTTTAGTTTAGTTTTGACCTTTAGTGTCAAAACCACCACCCTACTTGGGTGACGGTCCTGTAACCCCTTTGCCACCCGGCAGGGTGGCGGTGGTCTTGTAACCACCCAACCTTGCTGTAGGGGTGGTCCTATAACCACCGCCACTTCATATGCATAGGGTGGTGGTCATGTCCTGTGTGAAATTTCTAGAATCTTCTAACATGATTTAAGACACATGTTGCTCCACTCCAGTTCACTTTGAGCACATTTTTGAACCGTTTTAGCTGATTTCAAGCTTGATTGACCTTGTGGCATTCTCTTCTTCACTTGTAATTTGTAATTGATCATGATTGATTGTTCAAACTACCCTTCATTGTTGATGTGGCACCCCATGGCTGCCAAGTGTGATAGTGCACAACCCAACCAACCTTCTATAAATTGATCACTTGTTCTCAAGAAAATGGCCGAGATCATTTTGTGTATTCTTGTATTGTTGAGCTGCCTCATTCTTGTTGGAAATTGCATAGCCAAGCTCTGTTCACTTGTGTTATCTCTCTTCCACTTGCATTGTTACCAACTTCCATTCAAGCTACCATTGCTCCAACACCTTCTCACTTTTTTCTTTCTTGCATTCCCAATCCCTTGGACTCACGTGAACACAAGAGAGATTGAAAAAGACAAGTGAGGGGACAAAGCATAACACAACTGGATTTTCCATTACTCTATGTATTTCTAGGTTGGGGTTGATGTTAGTTTTCTTCATTTCTTCACATTGTTGTTTCTGAATCATACACATACATTTATATCAAATAGAGTAGAAAAGAAGCATTTCCATTGTTGCAATCATTCAATAGTTATAATAAATCAATTCATATAGGAAATCCTCAATAGAAGTCTTCTTTACTCTTGTCGGGAAGTTGTAGGGAAGAAAAGCTTCTGAGAAGCTCTGATTTCTTCCCCTGCTTTTGAGGAAAATAGAGGTTAGATTTGCATCCATAGTTTAAAGTGAAGCTTTCATTATTTAAAATAGAATAGATTTCTTCTACATGATAAACAACTACATCTAGTTGTTTATTTGTTTTAGGATTTATTAATTAGAGTAGAAGCTTTTATTTCCTCATTTCTTCTTAAAATCCAAAAAGAACCAAAAATATTTATTTCATTAGATAGTAACTTTTATTTTTTTTTATTGCATTTATATCTTGAAAATACCAAAAACATAGAATAGTTTCAATTCAATTAGATTAGTTTTATTTATTTAATTTAGATATTTTCAATACATGACCATCAATGAACATAGATACGGGACTCCATTCTTGTCCTTAGAACACCGACTCGATACGCCAAGAATATTCAACAATTAAACATCTTAAACATCATGCGATAAGGCCTACCAGTTCTGGAATTACCCATAAAATATGGTTTAAACATATACATGACCATACAAGGACCTCAACAACTAAGAACATACGGTAGTGATCCTAGAGTCCCCCAACCAAACACACTTGAATTACTCATGATATTGACACAAGTCTGCACACATTGGTTTTCCACACATCACCATTACCACCTAACATCATATCACAATTAAACATTTTGAATGAGGAAGCTCACCAATCCTCACATTTTGGACCACTTCCACAAACCGAATCTAGATTTCATGAAACCATGCCTCCTTCACTCGTTCCATGACCTTGTCTAGACATATTTATGAGGGCCCCATTGGTTTTCTCCTTATTTCCATCCTTTCTGATCCATCTATTAGACCCATTTAGGTTAGAGAGGCTTTCCTTTCACTTGACAAATAGATCTCATTATTGTGCATCAAAGACATTGTTCTACCTTGACAACTTGTCCATTCTATTTACACACAAATTCATCAACATACCACACTTTCTATCATTTAACCATCCATATTTCCACATTGGCTACCTTGGCACAACCTCGGGACTCGTGTGTGGTTGAAGGTCGTGTGTCTATTTTTATCCATATAGTTTCCTTGATTAATGAATCTAAATAATTGTGTGTCTATGGTTTTTAGCCTTGTTAATTACTTACATTATTGTTTAATTTAATGTCAACCTATTCTATTTATTTTTGTTAAATATGATATTGCCTACTCACAACAATAACCCTCTCTTTTTGGATCATTGTCATTATCATTGAAGTTGTCATTGATGTCAAGCTGCATTGATGGCAAAAAGTGCAAATGCAGGATGTCGGTGGCATAAATTGTAGGAACCATGTATGAAGAAGATGCAAGGAAGGAATTCAAGAAAGTCTCTACATGAAAATGTGAAGGTTGATTGGTATTATCAACTCTCATAGACTTTATAATGATCAAGGATAAGTTCTAAGGAACTTAATCAACCTTTGTACATGCCACACATATAAGAAGGAAGCCAAAGACATCTATAGGAAGCCACGTAAGTCTAAAGGATACCGCTGAAGGTCTAATGCTAGTCATGTGAGTAAAATAATGAAGTTGTGGATTAAGGAGGAATTCTAGAGGTAGCCATAAAACAAATAAGGACAATCATGAGTATAAATAATAAGCCACAAAGTAAAGGACAAAAATTGTTGAAGAGAAGAAAGTCATAAGTAAAGAGAAAAACTATGGAAGACTAAAAACTGTAGAAGACTAAAAAGTCACAAAGAAAAGATAAAATCCATTGAAGACTAAAATTTCAAGAAATAAAATTAAAGCCAATGATGACAAGGGAAATCCATGGAACACATCTTTAATCAAGATCTAAAAGAAAAGCCGCAAAAGCTATAATAGAAGTTGCGAATGGTCGATTGAAGATCCACACAATGAATATGAATGTGTTGAGAAAATATAGAGAATTATGTGCCGACATCAAATGATCAATTGAATCTTTAGAGAAGTGGTTATAATTCCTAAGAAAATGTTAGATTTCTAGACATTGATGAAGAACAAGAGAGACATCCTTGGTTCGACCTTGTTTTGTTGCGAATCCTCAAATTGGTTCCAAATTAACAGTTGAAAATTTGATGCAAGTAATAATAAATTGAATTGGTCCCTCAATTAATGGATTGAAAGATCGATGCAAGTTTTTAAATAAAATGGTAAAATGTGAAAGGGAGAAGAGTAGGATTCATATTAAAACAATATCTAAATCCAGTTACGAGAGTTGAAAGAGTTTCTCAAAAAAGAATCGATGCATGCAAATTAGAAGAGAGACAAAGGGAGAAAGAGATCTCAAGTGTAAATGAAATATATGAATTAAAGAAGAGGCAGAGAGAAGAGATCGGAGGTCCAGGTCCAAATTTTTAGAGATAAAAAAAGTGGATGCGAGAGAATGTTGAAAGTGTGAAGTGTAGAATGATACATAAAAGTGATCATAATTAGTTATGTAAGCAATATTGATTATGTATGATCAAATTGTAAGTGTTAGACAATATTTCTAAGTGGGTGCTCCTTGCAAGATGGTTCTTTATAAATTCACTAAGTGGGTGCTCAATAAATCTTCGAGTGGGTGCTTGAAGTTGTGAAGTGGGTGCTTCACAGGTTGAGTAGGTGCTCAACCAAAACCTTGTAAACTTTGGAATTGGTGTTCCTAATAAATTATTATCTTTGAAGTGGGTTTTTCTCCTAAAAGGTTTCCCACTATAAATTATGTGTTTTGTGTTCTATTATCTAGCATATGGTAGACTAATTGCTTATGATATATTGTTGCACTTAATTAAGGATTTGTGGATGTGTATTATTCTGTAAATTTTAATCTACATTGATTCACCCCCTTCTCCCAGTTCTTGTGATTTCTAACAATTGGTATTAGAGTGATTCCTTCTAGTATAAGCTTAACATCTTTAAGGAGATCCTCTGTTCACAAGTATGGAAGTGAATCAATCACAAGGTGGATTATCTATGTCAAGATCACCACTCTTCACTAGAATGAATTATGCACTCTGGAAAATAAGGATGAAGACATATCTTATGTCACTTGATTTGATATTTGGGAATGTGTTGAGAAAGGATGGAATCCTCCAACCATGCTAATCACCTCAGCTGTAGACAAAACAAAGTATGAATGCAACTCAAGATCTATGAATGTTATATTATGTGGATTGACTGAAATATATTTTTAAAGGTACTGCACCGCACCACTACCAAGGAAATCTAGACCAAGCTTCAAATTATTTATGAAGGATATGACAAGGTAAAACTATCTAAACTATAGACCTACATGGCCCAATTTGAGAGCTTAAAGATGAAATAAGATGAGACTATTGTAACTTATATGTAGAGGGTAGATGAAGTGATCAATATGATCAGAGGCCTAGGTGAAAACTAGAAGAATCTGCTATAGTCCAAAAATTATGAGATCTTTGACTACCAAATATGATGTGAAGGTTTTAGATGTGGAAGAAGCCAAAGACATGAAGACTCTGAAAATGGATGAATTACAGAGCATCCTTTCAGGATATGAGATGAAGACCATTGTATCAAAGTCTACCAAAAAAGAAGTTGCATTCAAAGAAAAGAAAGAGACCCAATCCAAGAAAGAGGAAGAAGAATTAGATTTAGAGGATGAAGTGGAAAATGAAAATGTCAAAGCAATGTTTGTAAGAAGACTAAAAATAGGTTTAGGTAAGTATAAAGGAAAACTTCCTTCCAAATTTTTTGAATGTGGACAAGTAGGTCATTTTGTTGTTAAATGCCCAAATAAGAATAGGAAACTCAGTTTGAACATGAAGAAGATAATCATAAAAACAACAAGAAAAATATGAGTTACAAAAGGAAAGATGGTAAGAAGAAGTATTTCAAAGAAAAGAAAAACTTCTATACAGAGGAAAAATCAAGTGAATCAGACTCAAACAACTCAGAAAAATTTGAAAATGAGGATGATGAAGCTTAGTTTGAATGTTTGTTTATGGCCATGGATGCCTTGAAGAAAGAAACTCAAAAGGAAAGAATGCAGTTGACTATGAAGACTCTTATGAAGAAGAAGAAGAAGTGAATCTTGAAGTTGAATTGGTATGTTCTCTTGAAGAATTGAAATTGTGTAGAAAAAGGAATCAAAAGTTAAAATACACATTAAAATATTATGAAGAGAAAATCCACGTCTTTGAGAAAAGGAAAAATCTAAGAGAAGAAGAAGAGGCTAATGAACTCAAAGAGCTTGAGACTCAGCTAGAAAATATTTCTCAATCTTACAAATTAAACGATGTCAAATGCATAAGTATAAACTCAGAACTAGAGAGAGTAAATACGAGATGGAACAAATAAGCTACAAGTTGGTAAGGTATGAAAAAATAGAGAAAATTTCTAATGTCCTAAATATATACTTAGCGGTCAACATGATACACATGATAAATCTGGAATTGGTTTCAAGGAAGAGAGTAAAGGAGCTGAATCAGAAAATAAGAAGGAAAACAAGACTACACCAACACCAACCACCTTTTCTCGCTACAAATAATGGAGTCATCGAATTGTCAAAAGAAAGAAAATCCTCCCAAAATCACCTATGCAATGAGGTACACACATTCTTTCTATGGTTATTGTTATTCATGTAATCAGTTTGGGCACAAGGCTGCTAAATGTAGAAAATTCTCTAGAGGCTATAGAAGGAACTTTGGCCCATCATACACCAGACTGAACTACAATGATGCTCACTACAACTATCATAAGAAAATTCATGAAGTTTCAACAAGTAAATAGGAACCTCCTAAACAGAAATGGATGTATGTTGTAAATAAAGAATCCAACAAAATAAATGAGTCTTGCTCAGTTGTGCAAACTCGTGTTTCATGTACAAAATGAAAATAAGATCTGGTACTTAGATAGTGCTGCTCTAGTCATAGGATAGGTGACAAAACTAAATTCATATCCCTAACAAATAGAACATCCGGGGATTTTCGATTTGGTGATAACAACTAAAAATATATAATTGGAAAGGGGACTCTTAGTCTAGACAATGGAAAAAAATTACTGAAAATTTTTTGTATGTTGAAGGCCTCAAACACAATTTGTTAAGTGTGAGTCAAATGTGCAAGAAAGGATATAATGTGATATTCCATGACAAAGGTTGTGATATTATTAATTGTAAAACAAGGAAGAAAGTTGCAAAGGCTAAGCGACCAAGAACAATATGTATGTTCTAAATGAAATAAACAAAGAGAAATGCTTCACAAGTAAAATTGATGATAGTTGGCTATGGCATAAGAGATTGGGACACATGAGTTTTGAAAATATTGTGAAACTAAGTGCTAAAGGTTGTGTGAGGCATATGCCAAAGATTGTAAAACTTTGCAAAGCATGCCTACATGGTAAACAAACAAGAAGATCATTCAAGTCAAAGGAATATTCTACAACCAAACCTCTGGAGTTGATTCATACAGATATTTGTGGGCCTACAAGAGCAAAAAGTATATAAGGTGATGTGTATTTCATGTTGCTAATATATGATTACACCGAATGAAATTGGTAGCTTTCTTGAAACAAAAATCAAAGCCTTAGACATTCAAGAAATTCAAAGCACTAGTGGAAATGAAAAAAAAAGATCAAATGTTTAAGATCAGATAGAGGCGGAGATTTTTTCTCTAATGAGTTTGATGATTTTTGTGAAGAACATGGAATCAGAAGACAATTCTCGACGTTAGGACACCACCACAAAATGAAGTAGTTGAAATAAATAAAGATTGTACAAGAAATGACAAGAACTATGCTAAATGAATCTAAGCTTCTAGATAGATATTGGAGTGAAGCGGTATACACAATGGTCTACATCTTAAACAAAGCACAATTGAGGGTAAATAGTGACAAGACACCTTATGAACTGTGGAAGAACATGCCTACAAATGTGAAACACATAAGATTTTTTGGAAGCAAGTGTTACATCAAAAGAGATGAAGATAATTTGGGAAAATTTGATTCTAGATGTGATGAAGGCATATTTATTGGCTACTCAGAGTGAGCACAACTTATAGGTGCTGACAATAAGAGGTTACAAAAATCATTGAAATCACAAATGTAAAGGTGGATGAATCTCCCAAGTCCAGCACTTAACACTACAGCAATCATGAAGAACAAGAAGATGATGAAGAAATGGAGAGTCCACGTGAAAAAGTAGAAGAAGTAGAAGAAAGACTAGACACTAAGGCACCCTCAAGACAAGTTAAGAGGGATCATCTCATAAATCATATTATTGGAAACAAAGAAGGCGACATACTTACAAGAAGAAGGATAAGAGAAAAACATAACCTTAAATACATAACACTCTTGTCAATGGTAGAACATAAAATTGTTGCAGAAGCATGCAAGGATCAACATTGGGTGGACGCCATGAATGAATAACTTGATCAAATAGAAAAGAATGAAACCTGAGAGCTTGTTCCAAGACCTAAGGATAAGAATGTGATTGGAACTAAATGGATATTCAAAAACAAACTAACGAGAAAGAAGAAGTGAAAAGAAACTAGGAAAGACTTGTATGCATGCAATGGAAGGAATTGACTTTGAAGAAACATTTGCACCAATGGAAAGAATGGAAGCAATATGACTATTTCTCGGCATATACGTCTCACAAGAAAATCAAAGTATAGCAAATGTATGTTAAGTTAGCATTCCTCAATGGCTACTTAAATGAAGAGGTATATATTGAATAACCTCTTGGTATATCAGTAGATCAAACATAAAAACTTGATTAATTTTATACTAAGCATGTTACAAATATATGGCTATTTTCCTATAAACACTCACATGAATATAGGTGATTTGTTATGACAACTCACATCCTTATAATCACTCCTCAATCTCCTATGTAAGTATTAATAACTTACCTACAATATTATATTTTACCAACTCATATAATTAATGGAGCACTAACAAATATATTTCCTAACATTCCCCCTTAG
Organism: Taxus wallichiana var. yunnanensis; assembly: GCA_018340775.1. Lineage (NCBI taxonomy): Eukaryota > Viridiplantae > Streptophyta > Pinopsida > Cupressales > Taxaceae > Taxus > Taxus wallichiana. Next base: position 993,157,007 of record CM031237.1, on the reverse strand, counting down.
TGCGAACATGGGAAAACCTATCTTTGTACTTGCACTTGCTTTCATGATTAGGTGATTTTCACAGACAATCACAAACCCGACGGATGGTTTTACACCAGTGACCACAAACCGATATTGGTGGTTTACCACAAACCACATCATGATGTGCCAAGTACTATTTTTAGCCCTCATCAATATCACACTACAGGGAATAACATAGGAAACACATCTCACCAAACTGAAAAATAGAACACATACTGGAAATATTTCACATTTCCACCTCTAAGAATCACAATGTTCTTAGTTGTAGCCATTGTTATCGATCGCTGCCACTCAATCTTGAACAACATAGGAAACCGCCACTGCAAATGGGAGTTTCCCTAGAATTTATCCGTTTTGGCATAGAATGGGAATGGAACATTGGTTATTATTCCCCCACAATGTGAAATTCCAAATAGGAAGACAAAAAAGAAAATTATATCGTGTTGTATCCTACTGCTGGATCTTGTTGTCTAGATCTTGCTACACATGATCACCATTGCCAATGAACATATTCACTGACCGATCATCTTCCAACGAAGTACGATAGTTAGAGGATCACTACAGTTCTTTTCCATCCTATATAACAATTTTCTAGCATACACAATACACATAATGCAACATGAACACTGCAAAACTGATAAGCACACACTACATAGATGTCACCACAGCTGAAGCGGCCTTGTCGTTGGTAACTAACGAGATGTCGCTAGAATGACATCCTTCCTCTGTTGCCTCCGTCTTCCAGCTTATATTGCTACTTAATTAACAAATGTGTCAATGAAGCTCATTGATTGCCAGGACGTCGGATTACACTAAAAATGCGTCCACAAGGAATTTTTTTATATAAAATTACGGAATTTTACAATCACATGTAATTTGATAATTTTAATATAAAACAACTATATAAATAAACAAATGAAGACAATTGGAAAATATTTACTTATCGACACAACAAGTTTTGACGCTTGACTATTATTTTGAAACATATCACTTGAAAGACACTTTTTACAACATAAGTGACTCTTTTGAAACATGACTAAGTGACTCTTAAAAAACATAATATTATGAATCCTAGATCACTTATATAAGTATTTCCATAGACTCTTTTTATAAAAATGACATTAACACTATATTGACTTACAAAAGTCATGATTTAAAAAGTCGTGATTTAATCGGTTGCATGTAACATGGGCACAAAACCTCTTTCCCTTCATGGTGGCTAGTTAGAAATAGATCGCTAAGTGGAGCACGCGATCTGTGGATCTATTAAAAATCTGCAGATTTGTATCAATGATGTAAGAAATTTCGGATTCAATAGCATGGCACATGGATCGATCAATCAAATATAATGCTATTTTGTGAGTTGTGCATTGAGAAGAGAATTCAGCAGTGTAAAATCTATTATTTCCAGTCAATGATCTTCAATAGAGGAATCTCATCCAGCAAGAATGCCACACAAAATCCCAGGTAACCTTTACGCATGTGGGTGAATAAAACTAGAGTAGATCTTGAAAAGTGGTCGAGTCAAACAGACTACCAATGAATTCAAATAGATTTAGATTCAACCCACATTGACCACTTCGAGCTGGAGTCAATGAAACAAGTGGTAACGTATAGAGATAGGCATGCAAAATTTCAGATCTTCAACATGAATTGCAGATGTGGCGTTTCCTAGATAATACGTTCTTTGCACCTTACTTTTGGACTGAGATGAACTCGCCAACACAAAAACTTCAAATATCTTCATCTATATGCAGACACATGAGGGCCTGTGAATAAAAAACATATATGCATGCATTTTTTTCCCTATTCTCCTAAAAACCCGATGAATTGCATGTTTACTTATGTGTCGACTCTAATACTTGTTGAATTGGATTGACTCTCACTAATAGAATCACGGCACTCTTGTCAAAACATATAATAGGATGTGAATGCTCAGATTACAATGCACTAGAAGGACCAGTGAGTCATACAAGGTTGTGAAAGAACAAAGAGATTTATGTCTAAACCTTTACTAAGAATGTTGGAAATGAGGTGTCTCAACCTTGTTTGGTTTATTCATTTAAGATTTTCCTACAACCGTTTCACATTGTCTAGGCTCTAAAAATAGAAATAGGAGTTGTCAAAAGATTCTCATATGATAGTATATCATGGAAGGACTATTTTTAGAGATATTATGACATATTTTATGACATCTGTAAGGGTCAAAAATAGGGGAGAATATTGTGGACGTGGGAGCCTAATTTTAGACCAAAATCTTGCTCTTTAATGCTATCCACCTCATGAGAGGTTTGGCACATGGTTTTGTAAACCATAGATGGTTTCCTGTATAACCGGAGGTCTATAAATTGAAGGCTTGGAGAAGCAATTGGTGAAGTGAGTTTTAATTCTCCTAGAATTGTTTCTAGTGAAACTCCTGTAAGAAACTTGCTCTTCAATTGTATGTAATCTTCTTAATAGATTTGAAATACATTGAGTGGGCTTTTGGAGTGTGGAGTTTTTTATCCGAAAGGATTTTCCCCACGTATATTTGGTGTTTGTGTTTTGTTATGAATATGTTGCTTGATATTTCTATAATTGTTTTACTATGTTGAAAGTTTTGCATAATATCTCTCCTCAAGATTAGCGTAGGAAGTTGTTTCGCTACTCTTAATTTCCTATCAAGTGGTATCAGAACCTGATCACCTTTGGTTTCAGTTGTGGGTTGTTGGGTTTTTTGTGCTAATTTGGGTTTGAGTGGGAGCTTGTGCAGAGAATACTTTGTTATCTAGTTGCAGATATTTTTCAAATGGCAAGCACATCTGGGAGGATTGACGTAGAGAAGTTTTCTGGCACAAACTTTGAAATGTGGAAGTTGAAGATGGAATATCTGTTGGTTGATCGAGATCTATGGGATGCAGTGGATGAGAAGGTCCATAGGCCTACGGATCCAGTTTTGGCTACAAAATATGATGTAATGGATAGAAAAGCTAAAGGTCTTATTAGACTATGTCTTGCAGATTCGATCCTGATAAATGTCCATGAAGAATCCACTTCAGAGAAGCTTTGGAAAAAGTTGGGTGAGATATACCAAGCTAAGTCTCTAGTAAATAAGATTTTCTTGAGGAAGAAGTTGTATTCCTTGAGAATGGAAGGTGGACAAATATATGAGCATCTGGAAACATTTAATACATTGGTGACTCAGTTGAGCTTGGTTGGAGTTAAGATGGATGAAGAAGAAAGGTGCCAAACTATGTTGGTTTCATTGCCAGACTCATGGGACAGCCTAGTCATGGCCATTGGGAGCACTTTAGTCACTCTGAAGATGGAGGATGTTGTTGGTTCTCTACTCTCCAAAGAGATGAGAAGGAAGGTCTCTCTGAACGCCAAAGAGGCTTTGAGTGTTTGAGGAAGAACAAAAGAACGAGGCAAATATGAGAAGAAGTGTGGCCATTCCAAGAATAAGGGGAGATCAAAATCCCTGGTAAGTCCAAAGCGATATGCTGGAACTGTGGCAAATCTGGACACTTCCGAAGGGAATGCAAAGAAGAAAAGAAAAAGAAAAAGAAGAAGCATGATTCTGATTCTGAGTCCGAAAAGGAAGATGGAGATGCCTTTATTGCAGCTTTGGCCACTTGTGCAGGTGATAATGCATGGTTGATAGACTCAGGTGCATCTTTCCACATGACCCCTAACAAAAATTGGTTTAGTAAGTATGAAAACTATGATGGTGGTAAGGTGTATTTGGGTGATAATTATTTCCTTGAAATTGTTGGTCATGGTAGTATTCAGGTGAAAATTTTTGATGGTAGAATTAGAAGATTTGATGGTGTCTTGCATATCCCAAGACTAGCAAGAAATTTATTATCTGTTAGCAAGCTAATAGATGTGGGTGTGCATGTACAATTTTCTGAAGCAGGTGTGAAAATGGTGAGAGGTGCTATGGTGATAGCAAGAGGAAGTAGATTGGGTACATTGTACCAACTTGATGCATGCACGGTTGAGTGCAATAGCACTTCGGATAAAACTAAGCCAATAACTATTTCACTAAAAAAGGAGAGGGTTTCCTCCTTTGTGGATGGTCATGGCTTCTGGGTACCCAAGGGTGCTTTGTCTACCGAATCAAAATTACTTGCAGAGAAGACCATGTTATGGCACCAAAGGCTTGGCCACATTGGAGAGAAGGGTTTAAAAGCCCTGAAAAATAAGAACCTTGTTGAGGGGTTGAATGATTGCAATCTGGAGTTTGATTTCTGTGAGCATTGTATTTATGGCAAAAATAAACCGTGTTCGCTTTTTACTCGTCTACTCATAAGTCTTCATGTATCTTGGATCTAATCCATTCATATGTATTTGGTCTTGTTAAGGTTGCTTCTATTTCTAAATCAGTTTATTATGTTACTTTCATTAATGATTTTAGTAGAACATGGGTATATGTTTTAAAGAGTAAATATAAAGTTTTTAGTCATTTCAAGGAATTTAAGGCTATGGTTGAAACTCAAACTGGGAAGAAAATTAAGTGTTTGAGATCTGATAATGGCGGTGAGTACTGTTCTGCAGACTTTGACAAATTTTGTACATATTGCGGGATTAAAAGACAAAAGACAACTTCGTATTCTCCGGAGCAGAATGGAGTTGTAGAAAGAATGAATAGAACGTTGATGGAGAAGGCTAGGAGCATGTTGATTGGAGCTGGTCTAGAAAAGAGGTTTTGGGCTGAAGTTGTTACCACTGCTTGCTATTTGATAAATAGATCTCCTACATCAGTGCTTGTTGATAAAATGCCAATGGAGGCGTGGTCGGGAAAAAATCTTTCAATTAGACATCTAAGATTTTTTTGGTTGTGAGGCATATGCACATGTGCCTAAGGAGAAGAGAACAAAGTTGGATTCTAAGGTTGTCAAATGTATCTTCATCGGATATGGCTATGGTGTGAAAGGATACAAGCTTTGGGATCTTGTTGCACAAAAGGTAATATACTCTAGAAGTGTTATTTTTAGAGAGATTAAATCTTTCCCTATTAATTTTCAGCCAAAACAACATAAAGAAAATGAACAAAAAAAGGATGTGGTTCAACTTCCTTCTACACCTGAGAAATTTGAATCGAGACCCCAAAATAGACAAGAAGTTGAGGAGAGCTCACCAAGCTCTGAATCTTCGAAGAGGAAGAAGAAGAGGAAGAAGTGGAAGAATCTCCACCTTAGCTTGTTCAAAAGTCTACAAGGCAAAGGCAACCACCTGAAAGGTATGGGTATTCTCCTGATGATTGGAAGTGTATATTTGCTTTGACTACTAACATTGATGAACCGAGATCTGTACAAGAGGCTTTGGGTATGAATGATGCAAAGTCCTAGCAAATAGCCATGGATGAAGAGATGGCAGCCCTTAAAAAGAATGATACATGGGACCTTGTACCATTTCCTGAAGGTCGAAAACCTGTTGGATGTAAATGGGTGTTTAAGAAAAAGATTGGTTCAGATGGAAATGTTGAAAATTATAAAGCACGGTTGGTTGCGAAGGGTTACTCTCAAGTTGAGGGTATTGATTATGGTGAGATATTCTCTCTTGTTGCTAAAATGACATCCATTCGGTTTTTATTATCTATTGCAGTAGCTTATGACCTAGAGGTTGAAAAAATGGATGTGAAAACTGCTTTCCTTCATGGTGATTTGGAGGAAGAAATCTATATGACACAACCAGAGCACTACATGGTGAAAGGTAAAAGCAATATGGTTTGTAAGTTAAATAAATCCTTGTATGGCCTTAAACAAAGTCCTAGGATGTGGTACCAGAAGTTTGATTCATATGTGTTGAGTTTGGGGTTTGTGCGGTCTAAATCTGATCACTGTGTATATTTTAAATCTGATGGTGATTGTTTCCTGGTAATTACTTTATATGTTGATGACATGTTGTTTATTGGGAAAGGAAAAGGTTTGATTGCAAAATTGAAATCTCAGCTCTGTGAAATTTGAAATGAAAGATCTTGGTGCAGCAAAACACATACTTGGGATGGAGATTAGAAGAGATCGTGAGAACAGAAAGCTATGGCTTGGCCAGAGTAAGTATGTTTATTCTATTTTGCAAAGGTTCAACATGTAGGATTGTAAACCACTTTGTGTTCCTGTTACTTTGGGAATGAAGCTCTCCATTTCACAATGTCCATCATCCCCATCGGAGATGGAAGAAATGAGCAGAGTGCCTTACCAGAGTGCAGTTGGAAGCTTAATGTATGCTATGGTCTGTACAAGACCAGACATTGCCCAAGCAGTGGGAGTTCTTTCTCATTTTATGTCTAATCCTAGAAGAGTGCATTGGGATGCAGTTAAGAGGGTCTTTAGATATTTTTGGGGTACATCAGAGTACTCTATATGTTTTCATGGAAGAGGAGATCAACATTCCCTACGTATTCATGGTTTTGTGGATTCAGATTGGGCCGGTGATGTCGATAGCAGAAGATCCACCAGTGCATATGTGTTTACTCTTAATGGTGGTGCAATTAGTTGGATGAGCAAGTGACAGGCTGTGGTCGCTTTGTCCACTATTGAGGTAGAGTACATGGCAGCTACTCATGCCTGTAAAGAAGCCATTTGGCTGAAGCGTTTGTGTTCAGATATTGGATTAAAACAGGTGTAGTTACAATATACTGTGACAGTCAGAGCGCAATCTGCCTTGCGAAGAACCCGAATTTTCATGCCAAGACCAAACACATTGATGTTCAGTATCACTTCGTGAGAGATATGGTCGAGGATGGAAAGGTGAAGCTGGAAAAGGTAGAGACAATTGTGAATGTTGCAGATGCATTAACTAAGCCCGTGAGCACAAATGAAATTCGGTGGTGTTAGAGTCTATGGGCCTCTCGGCCCTAGAAGTTGATCCATGATGGTAACTTTCCCTTGGCCTTGCAAGGTATTCGACAAGTGGGAGATTTTGGAAATGAGGTTTCTCAACCTTGTTTGGTTTATTCATTTAAGATTTTCCTACAACCGTTTCACATTGCCTAGGCTCTAAAAATAGAAATAGGAGTTGTCAAAAGATTCCCATATGATAGTATATCATGGAAGGGCTATTTTTAGAGATATTATGACATATTTTACAACATCTGTAAGGGTCAAAAATAGGGAGAATATTGTGGACGTGGGAGCTTAATTTTAGACCAAAATATTTCTCTTTAATACAATCCACGTCATGAGAGATTTGACACATGGTTTTGTAAACCATAGATGGTTTCTTGTATAACCGGAGGTCTATAAATTGAAGGCTTGAGAAGCAATTGGTGAGTGAGCTTTAATTCTCCTAGAATTTTTTTGGTGAAACTCCTATAAGAAACTTGCTATGCAAGTGTATGTAATCTTGTTATTAGATTTGAAATACATTGAGTGGGATTTTGGAGTGTGGGTTTTTTATCCGAAAGGATTTTTCCCACGTATATCTGGTGTTTGTGTTTTGTTATGAATATGTTGCTGATATTTCTGTAACTGTTTTACTATGTTGAAAGTTTTGCATAATATCTCTCCTCAAATATTAGCGTAGGAAGTTGTTCCACTACTCTTAATTTCCTATCAAAGAAAACTAATGATATAATACTACGTTCTTCACACGACTAACATATAGAGGGAAAATACAAGAACATAGTTTCCCCTCCATAAAAAACTATTTCCCTATTACAAAAAAGACACCAACAATTCAATTTTGATAACCAATCTTGGTATATCAGCAGATCAAACACAAAAACTTGATTAATTTCATACAGAGCATGTTACAAATATATAGTTGTTTTCCTACAACCACTCACCCAAATATAGGTGAGTTGTTCTAACAACTCACATCCCTATAATCACTCCTCAATCTCCTATGTAAGTCGTATTAACAACTTACTTACAATATTATATTTTACCAACTCACATAATTAATGGAGCACTAACAAATATATTTCCTAACACAACCTGATGGTTTTTCTTTAATAGATGATAAATATTATGTGTGTAGGTTGAAAAAGTATTTGTATGATTAAAACAAGCCCCTAGAGCTTGGTACAACAAGATGAAAAAATACCTCATTAAGAAAGGTTTCAGAAAAGGTGTTGTTGATAGCAATCTCTACATTAATGAAGAAGGTGATCATCTACTCATTTTCATAGTCTATGTGGATGATATCATATTTGGAGGAGATAATGATAAAATGAATCACAAGTTTTTTTATTTGATGAGAAAATAATTTGAAATGTCTACGCTTGGAGACCTCTCATTCTTTCTAGATCGCAAATCACCAATCAGACCAAGGTATTTTCATATCCCAAACCAAATATATAAAAGAAATGTTGAAAAGGTTTAGAATGGAAGATTGCAAACCTATAGGTATACCAATGGAAGTGGGATGCAAGCTGAGCAAAGATGACAACTCACCAAAAGTAGACAAAACTCTATATAGATCTATGATAGAAGTCTACTCTAATCCACATCATCAAGACTTGATTTCATGCCAAGCAAAGTGGGCTTAGTTAGAAGATTTCAAGAAGATTCAAAGGAAACAAACTTCAAGGAAGTAAATATTATCAAAGAATCACATGTTTCACTCAAAGACCAAGCATATTCCAATTAGATATCATTTCTTAAGGGAACAAGTGAATGAAAAAAAGTAGTCTTGAGTATGTGAATAGAAAAGAAGAAGTTTTTGATATTATGACAAAGCCACTGCCAAAAGCTACATTTGAGAACTTAAGGAATGAATTGGGAGTCATTCATGATCCCATCAACAACTAGAAAATGTGCGAGAAAAGATAATGGAGCACTCTCATGTAATATTAGCTCCTAATTAGTGCCAAACAATATTTAAGAAAGGGGAGCTAGTTTGTTAGCTCAATTTTGTTAAACTATGCATCAACCGAGGGGGCATTGTTGCGAGCACACCAAATCATTTGGATTATAAGCATGAACCTAGGGGGAGTTTCTTGAGGTAAGAACGTGATTTATCCAACTTACCTGCATTTCTATCATTATGTAGCATAGATGGCCCTTTTTCATTGTTGTCAAAGGGGGAGAGAAGTTGAAATTAGAAATTATCCAATAATATCAAAAGGAGGAGAGAATTTGAAATCAAATCGAAACACAGGGTTGCTTATCAAGTAGAAAAAGAAACATATATCATAGTGGAGATGTCAAAAGGGGAGAAACTGGATATATTTTTCCATTAAAGAGTGAAGTGTTTCGACAAGGGGTGAAATGGTTTCCATCAATGGCAAAGGGGGAGTTTGTTGGATCATTTTCATTATCATTGAATTTTTCATTGATGTCAATCTGCATTGATGGAAAAACGTGTAGATGCGAGTGATGTCAAGTGGCATAAATTATAGGAACCATGTATGAAGAAGATGCAAAGGGATGAATTCAAGAAATTACCTACATGGAAATGTGAAGGTTGATTGGCAATATCAGATCTCATAGGCTTTAGGATGATCAAGGATAATTTCTAAGGAACTTAATCAACCTTTGTACATGTCGTGGATATAAGAAGGAAGCCACAAAATTCTATAGAAACTGCCTAAGTCCAAAGGAGGTCAGAGGTCTAATGCTAACCGCAAGTAAAAGAATGAAGCCACTGATTAAGGAGGAATTTTAGAGGTAGCCACAAAACAAAGAAGGAAAACCGCGAGTGTAAAAAAGAAGCCGCAAAGTAAAGGAAAAAAACCGAAGAAGATAAGAAAGATCCGAAGTAAAGAGAAAATGCCACAAAAGAATAAAAAGTCATGGAAGACTAAAACGTTACAAAGAAAAGAGAAAATCCGTGGAAGACTAAAAGTTCCGCGAAAAGAAAAGTAAATGCCCTCGGTGACAAGGAAAAGTTGTGGAACATAGGATGAAGTCGTGGTATAAAATAAAATCAGGAAGCTATAATAGAAGCCGTGAATGGTCGATTGAAGATCCACATGATGAATCTGAATATGTGTTGAGAAATATAGAGGATTAGGTTCCGACATCAAATGATCAATTGAATATTTGGAGAAGTGGTTAGAATTCTTCGAGAGACATCCTTTGTTCGAATTTGTTTTCTTGTAAATCCTTGAATTGGTTCTGAAATTAACGGGTTGAAAATATGATGCAAGTAATAAGAAATCGAAGTGGTCCCTAAATTAACAGATTGAAATATTGATGCAAGTTTTTAAATCAAACGGTAAAATGAGAAAGGGAGAAGAGCGAGATTCATATAAAAAAATATCTCCATGCGATCGCGAGAGTCAAGGAGTTACTTGTGAAAATGAATCGATGCATGCTAATTAGAAGAGTGAAAAAGGGAGAAAGGGAGATCAAGTGTAAATGAAATATATGAGCTGAAGAAGAGGCAAAGAGAAAAGATCAGAGGTCCAATCCAAATTCGAGAGACGGAAAAAGTGGATGTAGAGAACGCTAAAAGTGTGAAGTGTAGAATGATATAGAACTATGATCTTAATTAGTTGTGTAAGCAATATTGATTATGTATGATCAAATTTTAAGTGTTAGACAATATTTCTAAGTGGGTGCTTAGATAACATGGGTGGGTGCTCCTTACAAGTTGGTACTTGCTAAATTTGTTGAGTGCGTGTCTGAAATCTTTGAGTGGGTTCTCAAGTTGTGAAGTGGATGCTTCACAGTTGAGTAGGTGCTTAACCGAAACCTTGTAAGATTTAGAATTGGTGTTCCTAATAAATCCTTGGTTTCAAAGTGGGTTTTTCTCCCGAAAGGGTTTCCCACTATAAATTTTGTGTTCTGTGTTATTATCTCGGCATATGGTAGACTATTTGCTTATGATATATTGTTACACTTAATTAAGGATTTGTGGATGTGTATTATTCTATAAATTTTAATCTGCAATTATTCACCCCCTCTCAGTGCTTTTGATCTCTAACACTCTTTCCTAATTTCTCTCCTTTACCCCTCATCGTTGCAAATTCCCCCCTTTTACCCCATACAAGATATTTGCCATAGTTTTAGTGAAGTGTTCTGTGTGATCCACGACCTCTTTGGCCACCCCAAAAAAATAGGATAGTTTACATTCAATAATGGGAGCTTCCCCATACAAAAGGAGGGACCTAGCCCCATGAGTATTGGTGGAAACACATAATTTGCAACACGAAAAATTATTTCACCAACAAGTGTATAATTTACTAATGTGATATGCTTAATTGTAGTTCTCGTTAACTAGTCAAATCTCTTGTTATCTCCATCTATTATGGAGTTTGATCTTGTGTGAGCATGAGTCAGTAATCTCAATGTAACAAGGTCCTTCAATTTTTATAAAAATTACAACTCATTTAATTAATTCAATGATCAATTATTAGCCTTTTGTTTGATGGATTTAATGTCATCAGATATTCTTGATTCGCCCAATGGAAGTGTTATAAAATTAGTAACAGCTTGGGAATGTCACCTATCAATAGGGAACATTCCTCTATCTTCAAAGGGGTAGTTCCCACATATGTTGGGTTTTTTCTATTTTTGGTGCTTTTAACCGGAAAGCACAAAAGGGAAACAAAATTGGAAAGGGAAAGAAAGAGAAGGGGAATGGGAAAAATGAGAAATCTACAACATTATAGAATAAGAGAACCATAGAGATATCTCAAACATAAACAAAAAAAAAACCTCTCTATCTCACATGAGGGGAATAATTCATTGATGAGTGTAAACTATAAATCAAAAAGTCTTTATCACCTCCGTAATGCATACATATGGTGTAAATTTCATGTACCTTGATGACTAGCAAAAGTATGAGTATTAGAGCATCAAATACACCATGAAGGAAAGAAACACCAATGACATCATCTAATCATAAATAGAACAACAGAATTTATAATTGGGGAGCATTGATGTAGCAATAAAAATAATAATTATATTCATGAATTAAGGAGAAAAATAATGTGCACAACGCTACAACTATTATTTTTGAGTAGATAGTGTTAGGAATTTAGTATTTACATGAGCATATGGTTTTTACCTTATAGTAAGTTATTACTTACTACGGTTATTTTGTTAAATATTGTTATAACAAATAATATGTTATATTGTTTGTTTATACCGTAATTATATAAACCCGTAAGATGTTTGTTTGACTTCCTATTTTCTAGGAAGTTGTTCTCCTATTATACTTGGCTATATATTAACTAAATGCTTTGTGCATCGATATAAAAATAATAACATTATTTGTTCAATTTTTTTGCACTATGATCTTTGAGATTTGAGTGTCTAATCCATATAATGGAGAGTTAATTTGCATAGGGGCAACAGTGTATTACGTTGCCTCGAGAGATATGCATCCTCGAGTTATAGAGAAGGTCTCGCAAAATATTGAAATCGATTGCATGCCAATAAAATTATGCAAAGAGGTATGTTTTGACATCATTTTATTTTGAGGCACCTGATTTGTATGGATGAATTTGAAGTGAAGCTTTTATACTAAATCTGCATTCAAGAGCCGTGTGTTTGATCTCTCAACTAGTCTTCTTCTTCCATGACCATTAGAAATGTGTGGTCTCCTACATTCATAGTCATTTAGAGGACTATGTAAGCATGTGATGCTTTAAGAATTTTCAGTCTTTGATGTTTATGCAAGTCAGATCTATCAATTGTTACTGTTTGCATTAGACGTATTCTATCTCCCTTGGTAATGCATTTATCTATATCCCTGTATTGGAAATAACATTGAAGTTCCAACAGTGGCAATAGTTCCTTCAGCCAGTCCCGATTTGTGACCAGGCGTATCCATCCAAGAAATGGCGTAAAGGTCATCGATCATCACACTTTTACATCGGAGTCTCTATCTTTTGAGCATTGGATTCAACATTACATTAGATCGAATATGTGCTTGGAAAAAGATATCAGCATCCTACAGTAAGTGAAATTGCATCGAGTTTAAGTATTTGGGTCCTGGTTTGTTCTACATCGAGATTGGATTACACTAACTCCGTATTGTTGATCTTTGATTGAAGCTATTTGGACGGCCTATACAAAAATATTGATATGTGCATTTTTGGATTTAGACCTCAACGACATCTCCAAAAATATGCTTGGCTTGCATCCGAGGAGTCAGTATTTCGACCTCCTACCACCGTGGACTTTCCGTGTTTAAGATTTCTCATGTATCAGATCTGGTTTGGAATGTTTTAATTCATTCTATAAATAGTTGTTGACTATTCAACAATCGACTTGCATTTCACATAATGAGCTCAGTTGTTCATGAATATGTATGGCAAAGTGACGTGGTTGGTTCCAGGCATGAAACCGAGATTCATATTCAAGGTGTGCAACTACATGCATTCATCCATGCATTAGTTGATGTGTCCTTTATTAGAGTGTAAGTCATGTTTTATGTTGAGATTTTTTTATTTATTTTGTAGTTTGGAGTCATAAAAAGTTGATGTCATTATTCTGCCCCATATAATTGAAGTGTGTGTCAATATCAAATTCTATAAATTTAGTCTAGTAAGGGTCTCATATTTTTTTAATGTCATATTCATTTGTTTATTAATTCCAATTTTTAATTGGAATTTGTATTTTTATAGTATTGTCGTTATATAATAGAGTCATGTTATTCTTGGTGTCAGGTGCCATTTTTTAAAAGGAGTTGAATAATTAGTAAAGTCATTTTGCGTCGTGAATTTGGTAAAGACATCATTATATTGTCATGTTATTCAAATAGGTGATTTTAGGTTATTTTTTTGTTGTCATTTTTTATTTTAGTCAAAAGTCGTGTCATTGTAAAAGTCTAAAAAATAAAATAAAAAAATTACCTCATGGACGCATTTTCGGTGTTACCCGACGTCCGGAAAATAAAGTGTTTCACATTGCGGGAGGGAAGAAAAGAATAAGCTCAATGTGAAAATAAATGTGCTTCATGTTCACATCCTGCTGAGTTAGCAGCACATACAATGGAGGATGGAGGCATCAAAGGAAGGAGGAAAACCAATGTCCTCTCGCCATCCGCAACAACGGGGCCACAAATCTGCTTGTGGCGTCATTTTGTGGTGTGTTTCAATTTCAGTTGTGTGTTGTAGCATGATTCATTTTTAGAGTTCTTGTGGTATGAAATAATGTGAGTTGATGTTCCTACATAATTCCCTTTTGTAGAAACATTGTAGGATATTGATAAAAAATGTATTGTAGCAATCATGATGTGAAGGTTTTTGGTAATCCAGGAAAACCAATTGTGAAGGTTTTTGGTAAACCAGTAAAACCAATTGTGTAAGGTTTTTGGTGAACCTGTAAAACCAATTGTGAAAGGTTATTGGTACACCTGCAAAACCAATTGGGTAAGGTTGTTGGTAGAAGCTAGAGAAAACCATCAGTGGAGGAAGAAATGTGTGTTGGCACATGTGCGAGTTTTGTGCAAACCCGATTACCGCACAATTGAGGAGTTGATCATAAGCACACAGAGGTGGCACGCTACAATCAAAGAACGAGATATGTTTTACCATGTAAACACTAAGGGGGAATGTTAGGAATTTAGTATTTACATGAGCTTATGGTTTTTACCGTATAGTAAATTATTACTTACTACAGTTATTTTGTTATATATTGTTATAACAAACAATATATTCTATTGTTTGTTTATACCCGTAAATTATATAAACGGGTAAGTTGTTTGTTTGACTTCCTATTTTCTAGGAAGTAGTTCTATTATACTGGCTATATATTAGCCAAATGCTTTGTGCATTGATATAGAAAATAATAAAATTATTTGTTCAAATTTTTTTCGCCTCTGATCTTTGAGATAGGTAAATAGAGAGTGTCTCCCTTAAAATTACATTTATGTCCTTATATAGACATATGCTTTCGTATAGCTATAAAAAAATAACTTAACCAAGGTCTGTGAGTCGGGAACAAAGGAACTTGAGGAACATTCCTCGAGTTTCTAAGAAGGCTGAATTAACCAATTGTTATAATTCTTTGCCAAGGTTAAAGTAAGGTGGGTGGTCAAGGAACTCATGGAACAAAAGAAAATTTCCCTCAAAGGCCCAATTTAATTGGCTTTATCGATTTTGTCTCCGACGGAGTTAGTCGTGACCGTAAAGCTTAAGAATAAGTGGAACAAGAGAATATTTCCACTTATTCCTCAAGTGTCTCGATTCTCCTGATTTGAACCTAAATTTTGTAAAAAATGAATAACTCCTTACCAAGAGGGGCTTAACAAGAAGGGTAAGAATGAAAAAAACATGAATATTTTACCTACGACTTGAAAGTTTCAAAAATATGAATTTTTACTGATCCATGATAACATGCTTGGCTCTTTTTGGGGACACGAGTTGGATTGGGTGAAGCACAACCATGGCATATTTTTGAACTCCAAAATATCAAGGTTCACTAGACTTGTGTCTTATCCATTGGGAAACACACTAGGCTTCAACACAATTATAGGAAAACACTTTCACTCCGTTGCACTTATCAACAAACATGCAAACCCACACGTAGAAATGGGAAGGAAAACAAACCAAAATTGGGAAAGCATGTATAGAGGAGAAGTGATTATTTACAGAGGAGGGAGACGAATACACAAAGTTTTTATGAACCCAAAAATAGAATGAGAAAATAGGTACCTTTGTGAAAAAGGAGATTGAATAGATGAAGATTCCACACATTAAAAATAATCAACTAATCATGCCAAGATTTCATGGAAACTCCACATGACTCGATACTAAGAACGAAAACCAAGAATCCAACCCCAAATTGATATTGCACTAAAAATAATTTGAATATAATGACCATTCCGACACTTGTTCAAAATACCTATTCCTTTGGCAATGGGAAAATTATGAAATGAAATTCCTTCCTATACCAAGCGCCGAGATGTATGAACATTCATTATCTCCTCTCAAGTGTCTCGCAAAACCACCGAATTTTGAAAACTTGTCTCATGCGAATTCTTAACTTTTGTAACATGATTTTCTTGTGCCAATTTCATATTTACTATATCCATGTTTGATTTGATAAGAGAATCATGATTTACCTTCCTCGAGCTGAATTAAAGATAGGACATTCATCAATAATGTATGTAGAGATCAAATTGAAGAGTCAAATTCCTTTTCATAATCTTCTTCAAGAGAGGCTAGGGTTTGACCATTGAATAAATCATTATCATCAATATCTACTTTCACAATCTTCATCTCAATTGTGATAAGTATAGGAATACATTCACCAAATTTTTTACTCCTAACTTGTAAGAGGTCATGATCTCTCACAAGAATCTTGGTGGTTAATTTTCTTCGAATCAATAAAGAGCTCAACAATTGTGAGACAAGAAGGAATGATTAATAATGGTCTCATCTTACCATTTATATCCCAAATGATATGTAAAAATAAGAATTATGAGGTCTTCATTGTTTTGAGAAAGTCCCATATACTCATGACCACTTTCTACTTTTGTTGACATATGGAGAAAACTACAAGAAGACTCATGTGTTCTTGGATCATCAAAAAATATCTCAGAGGAACATTGATCTCTTTAATATTTAACACTTATACATCATATAAAGAGTCAAAAATGGCAAGAAAATAATCAATAATTACCTTGATATCTCTCTCTTGAAGGCCCTCCAACAGAGAGAAGAGGAATTCACCTTTTGTATATTTCCATGGTGAGCATAAACTTCAACCAAAATTGGATCACTTATTTCAAACAAGGACCTTCACTTCATGTGCATGTCATATATATATATATATATAAGGTTGAAGTGAAGTCATGAATGATAGCTCAATCTCATTTCTTTCTTCATTACTTCAGCAATAATGTTAATCGACATTCGTCATGAGGTTCAAGAAGAAGACATCCACTTGTTGCATTGAGGTATCACTCTAGAATAAATACTTTATAGTGTAGAGGATCAATAGAACTAATTCTAGTAGATGATTATTCTCTTTCTAATTATGGATCATCTCAATCTCATCCAAGGATTTATCTTCAAGTTATTTTGACTTCATGCATGTCATAGCATATGTGTCTATATCATTTTAATACCTCTTTCACTAAACTCCTAGAATTCTGGTCATTAGCAGGTGGAATAATCATCTTTTATACCTTTTGCAACACTCTTTTTGAATTGAAGCCATAAGGATTTAATTATAGGGTCATTAAATGCAGAAATCATATCTAATTTGGCTACCTTTGCTGTAATTTTTGTTCTTTTTGTAGCTTGTATGGATGTTCCAATGACATTCTTTCATGTAGGTGGATTAGTAGAATTTTTAGAAATGGCCTCTTTTATTCTTCTTGTTCAATTGGTTTTAGATTTTTAGTTAAAATAGGCGTACTTTGTATTGTTTGCAAACACATAACTCCATATAATTTTTTCAAAAATTGTGTTTGTTCAAGATTATATGGAATTTAAATGGTTTAAAAGGGGAGACAATTTTCTTATTCTCGCATCACTACCATTGTCACTTGTTGACATGGGGTGCCAATAAGGGTTTTCCATTTTTGGTAGTATGTTTTTCTTCCGTAATCCATTCCGAGGAAGGTTCCTTTATATGGGAAATGAATGTGATACAAGTTTGATACCCAACTAAGTCACCAAAATTCTTTGTTGGATTTTATGTCGTTATACATTCTTGATTCACCCAATGAAGCACTATAAAATATGTAAGGATATTACTTGTATAAATCGTAACATCTTGTAAGGATATTACTTGTATAAATCAGACATATACAACGTAATAACATGAGAGAACACCAAAATATAGATAAATGATGAAAATATGCTCATATAATAGCTTTGCCACTTCGAGGGGGCAACCTCCAATACCACTTCAAGGGGGTAACCTCCAAACCATACAATAACACTCCAATACTCAATATGATCCTCATGTGTGGATTTCACTAATGCCTCGAGGTTTTGGTGTAACGGTTTGTTACATTTGGTATCAGAGCAACCACCCGTGTTCGAATCCCACTCGGTTGGTTACATCGTGTAGTCGGGGCCATGGGGTGCCTAAACATCGGTGAAGTGGGGCTCATACGTATGGGAGTGTGGGCGCAAACCCAACCCAAGTCGGGATCTACGGAAGCGTGGTGGGATGTTATGATCCTCATGTGTGGATTTCACTAATGCCTCGAGGTTTTGGTGAACAGTTAAGTTACAAAATCAACAATAGTTAGGGAATGTCACATATAGAAAGGGTGATATTCCTCTATGTTCGAGAGGGGAAGTTACGCTCATATGATGGGTTTTTGTTATTTTGAAGATTTTAACCAGAAATCACAAAAGGGAAAAAAATGGAAAGGGAAAGAAAGAGAAGGGAAAATGGGAAAAACGAGAAATCTACATAAGAATAGAATCAAAGAACTGTTGAGATATCTCAAACATAAACACAAAAGAGAACCTCTCTATCTTGCATGAAGAGCATAATGCAATGATGAATGAGAAACTATAAAGCACGCAGTCCTTATCACCTCTTGAATGTATAGATATGGGTAAAATTCCATGTACCTTGAAAACCAACACCAAGTTTGAATATTAGAGCATCAAATACACCACAAAGGAAAAAACCATCAATGACATCATATAATCATAAATAGAAAAATAAATTTTGTAGTTAGGGAGCATTAACGTAGTAATGAGAAAAACATTGTATTCATGATTATAACTATTATTTTCCAGTAGAGAGGTAGATAAAGAGTGTCCCCCTTACAATTACATTTATAGCCTTATATAGGCATATGCTTTCAGAAGTAGCTATAAAACTACTTTTAACTTAACCCACCCCTAACCTCAAGTTGACTCAACTTGGGTTTACATGATGATTTACCTAGTCTTAATATTTAATTAATTATATGAACAAATTAATTAAAGACATTTTTCATTTTTAAATTTTATCAAACTTCCCAAAAATCATGTTGAAAGCTATGAACCAATTTATAATATGTGATTTTAAGGTCATTAAACATATGGCCAAAAATTTTCCATCTTGTAAGCAAAGTAATTGGTCATTATGAATATATGCCTCATTGCCACACCCAATATGAGCATAACCTACAATTATCACATTCCATTCAACTATTTTTATTTTAGGCATTTAGTTAAACAATTCATATGCTTTCGAATCGGCTTCCATATTCACCAAATATTGAAACTCATGGATCGTCAGAATCATATTTCCATGATGTTTTTTTATTGAAATGGTCTATGATGATTGTTTTTGTTACATGATCCAAAGGAATTGTAATATCATGTCTACTTGAGATGCTCAAGAGTGGGATTATCTTCTTTACATTGTATATAAGTTGAGTCTTTATTACATCCATGATGCGACACTTCACCATAGGTGGCCAATACTTGTCTATTAATTGAGATTTTTAGGGGAAAGGCGAAGTGAACCACTAAAGTATATATACCACTTTGAGGTTCCCATATAAATTTTTTTCAAAGATAACACCATTATGTATATTTTTCATATATAATCTATTTCACATCTTCACATGCGTTCGGTCTTCTATTGACCTCATTGGTTCTCTCTTGTTTATTGGTCATTGATGGAATGGTGAGAAATGTTGGCCATTGTGTGGTTGTGTTTTCATTGATGTCAACCCCATTGATGTAAAATGGTGTCATGTAGTCATGTGAGTCCCCATATGATGTTATTCAGATGTCAAGCATGAATATTGAGTGGTTGTGTCAAGTTTGGTGAGTTGTCATGGTGTCCTAGTGCATGGTCTAGTGTACTTGAGTCACAATATGAGGTATACCAAGCTGATTATCGAGTGTTTCATAAGGTCATACATGGTCCTAATGACATTTCATTAGTGTTTATAGGTATGCATTGAGTCAAGGTATGGTTATTTCATGGGTTTTCGATGGCGTGTTAGGTCATTCCAGCTTGTTTGTTTCCCTCGGAAGATGCGGAATGAGGTAGAGATGTGATATTTGGACCAAATAAGTCTTTTTGGATCATATTAGTAGTATGATTATTATATAAAAGGATTGTATCTAACTTTCGAGTCTACATTCAAAGTGGTTTGGCACTTTTATAAGGTCCTTGGGAAGCAAACAAGTGAGAAAGCAGACATGTAAGCACATGAGAATGAGATTGTCTAGAGGTTTATAGGAATATTTGAGCTAGATGGTGACTATGGAATGGTATAGGATGTTTTCATGATGCTTCATGAAAAGTTTTAGGTCAAAGTGCTAAAGAAATTTCAAGATATGCAAGTTTTAGTGAAATTGGGTAAGTTTGAGTGTGTTTTTAAAGAAAAAGTGAACCTTCTAATGCTCATTGTGAATTGTGTGATTTACATGGAGACCTAATATATTTGGCATATATTCTAAGAACATTTATGAATCTTTCACAAAAATAATTATGTGGGTTTATTGTTACATTTTTATGAACAATCATTAAGAAGATAAAGTGGTTTAAAACCCTAACTAAACCCTAACTAGGAGTAGCTTGTAGAAAAGTGAGTATATCAGCCCTATTTTGATTGCTAGTGTAAAAGTGATGATTGGATGTTGTAGAGGACTCTTCCATATTTATAGAAAGGTATATTAGAGCATGTGGTGGTTTGTGGGACCTACACCGAATCTACTAGTTTTTGAAGAGTTGTAGTTTGAGGAGAAGTTTCCCAAATGAGGTAAATACTAAATTACCATTTATGATATCCCTAGAGTCATTATTAATTTACATGAATTTTTTAGGTTAGGGTAATACAGAAAAAATCTGAAAGTGTTCCCTATCTATGAAGACTAGTTTTTAAGGCAGTTTGGAGCAATCTGAGGTAAAATTGACATTACAAGAGCTACAAGAGGATTTAGGAATATCTTAAAAAAATTTATGAATATGGTTTAGAGGGATTTCCATTGGTATATAAACCTTGAATATTTTCAAGGTATGAAAAATTTATGATCTATTCTTTGAGGGTCGAGTTTGGAGAATTCTCATTCTAGCAGGGTGCAAGTAGCTACATGAGGTAAGATGATGATTCGATTTGATAAATATTTTTAAGGTTATTTAAGGATTATAAATCATGTATAATTGTTTTCAATGATATTTTTAATATTGGAAGTGGTTTTGGTGTGATGGAGCATGTTGGTTTAATTGTTAGTTCATGAGTCCTAGAAGGGTGAACAATCAGTTTGCAGAGATGGATCTGGTTAAAGGCCTTCCACTTGGAGTTTGAAGGAATTAATATATGTTATGGAAATTTAATTTAGATATTTTTCCAATGAGGTATGTATTTTCATGATGAGGTGTTTTGGTCAGTCATTCAAGTCAATTTGTGAAGAAGTTTGTAGTTGCATTTTCAGGACAATTTTGTTCTTGCTGAAATATTGAGTTGGTTGGAGAATCAAATGGTTGAGTTTATGCTTG
The DNA here is from genome assembly GCA_018340775.1 of Taxus wallichiana var. yunnanensis. Taxonomy (NCBI): domain Eukaryota; kingdom Viridiplantae; phylum Streptophyta; class Pinopsida; order Cupressales; family Taxaceae; genus Taxus; species Taxus wallichiana. The sequence continues at coordinate 993,135,687 of CM031237.1, read as the reverse complement.
ATATAAAAATGAAAGTTAATAGGGTTGAATTTCAATCTATTGAATGAATTTATAAGTCTTTAATGTATCATAAAGGGTGTTTATCATATGAGTTTACAAAACTAGTTTTTGGGAAGCTTGTTTTAGTGAAGGCAAAATTTGTTGTGGTTTGAACCTGAGGTTGTTTCATGAGTTATAAATTGATTATGCATGTTTTACAAAGCTATGGGATTTACATTGATTCATCACATACTATAGTTGAGGTGTTATTTGGAATGTTTGAGGCCCAAAGGTGAAATTAAGATGCTACAAAACTATTTGGTTAAGGTAATGAGCCCTGGTCCCATTAAATGAAATAATATGATTAATTCATGTAAATTTCGACCATGGACGATGTTTACATGTAATATTACTCATGTGCGGTGATTTTTATAGCTTGAATAAATATATTTTTGGTGTTACAAGATTTTTCTCATTCCAATGGCAGGGGTTTTGAGGCTTGTTGGTGCATGATGAGTGGATTTTGGCTAGACCGAACTACTTGGGTCATATGTGAATTTTTATGTTGTTAGGATGCATGGGTTTGATTAATCATGAGGTACCGGCCTCTCTCATGTTTGGATGAAGAGAAGACTATAAAGTTAGTGTTTAAGTTCATTTTTGAACTAGTGCTCTTAGAGGGAAAAGTGTGACCCATGTAGAAGTGATATGTTGGTATGTGTGCATGATTTGAAGGTTAAGGAAGAGAATGATAGGTTTAATACTTGATTGAAGACTTTGTTGGGTTTTAAGATGTTACTTTGATCAAAACCACAGTTAGGGGACAACAAGTCCCTCCTCTTTATGGGAGAGGTTCTCTTATTGAAAGCAAGAAACAAAACTTATATACAAATGTACAACTTTCATCTTAAGGCTAGAATTCTAACATCTTGAAATGCCCTTTTACCAAAATAGCTTATCAATACAAACGAATGGAAGAAAAGAAAGAAAAGAAAGAGCAGAATATATCAAGGTACTTTTAGGATAAGTACTAAGGAAAGGTGATACGAACGAAATCATTCACATCCACAAAGATAAGATATCATTTCATAGACAAAAAGTTCCAAAATTATATCAATAAGAACACAAAGTTTCTTATCATAGAAGATAAATGATCCACATATTTTAGATAAGCAAGAATAGACAATAGATGAGATAGAGAGAAAGGGGAAATTATTCTATATTGATTGCTTTTGATTCTATTTACACTTCAAAAATATCAATAGTCCAACCCTTTTTTAGTGAGAAAAGCTCTTACATTTATAGATGAAGTCAAGAGGAGGAGGAGAGAAGGAATAAAATCTGATTTGGTGCCCAACCACCAACCATCAATGCCCCTACAAATCTCCTACAATCTGTCGAATTTGGTTCTGCATGTCTTTGGCATGCTGAAGAAGGAAGGATGGAAGATCGGATCAGATTTGATCTAGTTGAAATAGTCGGATCCCATATTAAAGGCTTGAGAGATGTTTTCTAGATTTTCACCCAAATCAAGATATCTAGTCGGTTCCCCATGTCTATTTGGCATGTTGGAGAAGAAAGGATGGAAATCGATCAAATCTGATCTATTTTGAAGCAACTAGATCCCACATTAATGGCTTGAAAGATGTTTTCTAGATTTCCAACCATCAACTCCTGCTGAAAACAATATTTTATGCTTCCATGGCATAGAGGAGACCAAGACCTTTCCAACAGTATAAAATTTGTCAAATTTTGAGCACTGGAGTGAAAGTTATGCTCATTTGAATATTTGAATCGAATCCATACAAAAATGGCAAAAATGCAAAAATGGATCCACGGGCCCGAAATTGAAATTGTGCCTTTAGTGCAAAAGATGCAAAAGTGCAAAAGTTCCCTGCAAGCCCATAACTTCACATTTTGCATTTGGGTCTGACACGTGGCATTACCTGAGTGGTAACGGAGTCATGCTTACTTTATAATTTTACTTCTTTTAGAAATGAGGTTCAAAACCTCAAAGTTCTCCACCGACCCACCTCCATGCTTTGACTTTTGATGTGGGCTCAACATTTGACTTTTTCCCTCTTGGAAACAAGGCTCGAAATCTCAAAAGGCTCTGATGATCCACCCCACTTTGACTTTTGATGTGGGCTCAACATTTGACTTTTTCCCTTTGTTTGGTGGGGGCTTTATGTCTGACCTGGGACACGTGGAGGCTTCCCACTCATTTGGAGACTCTTTTTTTATTTGCCTCTTGAAAGAGCATCGAAGAGACATGTGGCTCCTTCCACTACCTCGCCTTGTTTCTTTATGTTTTGGCTAAGTTCCTTTTGCTTGGCGGGGCCATATGTCTGACCCTGGACACGTGGAGGGCCTACGCATGTTTGGTACCTACCTTTGAATTTTTCCTTTGAAGTTGCACCGAGCTGACATGTGGTTCTTTCGACTGTCTTAGACCTTTCAACGACCAATTTAACTTTTTAAGGCTCCAAACATGTGGAGAGTTGGTGCTCATTTGGGTTTTTTCCTTTGGGTCTCACTTCTAAAGTTACGCGATGAGGTACATAGCATGCAGTAAAGGTATATTCCCTAGAATCCTCGGTGGGACTTGTAAAGGATACAATGTTGAGCATCATTGTAGCATGTGAAAAATTTTGAGATCTCTAAATTCACACCAAAAGACCAAGTGAATGTGCATGTGTGTATATAGAAAGATAATGACATACTGAGTATCTAGCTAGCATAACATGAAAATTAAATCATGTAACACGAAAAATTACATCACGTAGCATATCATGAAAATTACATATCAAGCAAGAGTAAGTGCAACCAATATATGCAAATGAAGTGTATGAATGTGAATGTGATAGGAGCAATGTGCTCCCAACATACGCGTATGAGATGATGTTCATTTATAAAAGACCCCTCAACAATCAATAATTAACCATAGAACAAGAGTGTGTCATTGGACAATGCTTTGAAATTGTGTGCTAAAATGATTGATAATGAAGCATAGAGTGTGAAGTGGAATGTGATGAGGTTCATTTCAGATTTAGACCCTCAGCAATCAGATTATGGACCATGGAACTATAGTGCATCATAGGGTAATGACGATACAAGGTGTGTATCAAGATGTGTAAGAGTACTGAGAAAGAGTAAGTGTGAAGCACATAGTGTGATAATAGATACTATAGTCAACCAATGATGCTAGGAGGGGGAATAAAGCATGATGCCCAAAATATGAGGAGGATAGAAGAATATCCAATGATAGTTAAGGGAAAGGGCTCTCCACTCGATATTCAAGGGGATAAAGGCATGCAACGATGCTCTATGATTGATGGAGTATGAGAGTAATGATGTGCATGTGAAGGAGACCTATATGGTAAAGGAGGTGGTGAACACCTATGTGAAGAGGCCACCTGATTATGGGAATTAGGCCAATGGGATTGACTAGTGGAGCGATGAGGATGACAAGGTCGTGAAGTGGGTTTTTTACTAATAGGATAATTAGGTGTTGAATGTACCTTATATTTGAGAGGCCTCAAGGCCTAAATGATGTAACTAGTTGAAAGATATCATCAAGACTAGGCTTAGGAAATGGTGTATATGGTGAAATTCCTTTAGTAGTGAAAAATTTCTTATTGTGAATGAAATTGAGACACAAATGATTCATGGAGGGAATAACTTGAGTGACACAGAGCCAAGGAAGACCTTAGAGCATGTCACAACCTTTGATTGAAGATGTCATAGTGAATAACACAAACATGGTAAGATGCCAAACTATAATGGGAAGCCTGATCTAGCTAAAATAATTAGGAATTGGATATGTGATATTAGATAGTGGACATTTGATAGCCATGAGAAGTATAATAGAGCACACACTAATAGGATCCACTAGATAGATCATGGTGTTATTGACAGTATATGAACCGATAGAAGCATTGATATGTAATGAATTAGAAGTGAATGTAGCATGATAATCATGATCTGAAAATGAAATTGCTGGTGGTTATACATCAACAGAAGTGACAAAGAAGTCAAGGGCTTGGATGAAGGAGGGGGCATAACTTGATATGTATGATTAACATAAGAATCAAGATCTTGTGTGTCATGCTTAGGAAAATGGTTATTGAAGTTTTTATTATCGTTGACCGATTTAGAAGGAGTTGGATCAAGGAACTCGAGTGTATTATAGTTAATAAGATGAGATTCCCAAGTTTAAAGTAGTGATCAATAGAATGTCCGATGCATTGTGACATCACATCTAGAATTTTCATCATAATTACGTCCACATGGGCAAAATGGATCAAGATTAAGCTATGGTGGAAGAGTGATTAGATTTCTTTTGATGAGATGAGGTAATAGAAATCGAGGTGCATAGAGTAATTTGGTGAAATTACTCTTTGGAAGTTTCCATTGAAGCTTTTCAAGAGGAGAGCCATCATTAATAGTTACCTTTGCTTTAATGGGCTTAGGAGATGGTTTAATGTTGATTTATCCTAAAACCTATTAGAGGATGATGAAGGATTATCTTGATATTTGAATTTTCACATAGATAGAAGTTTGGCTTCACGTATTTTAAGTGTATGGCATAATTGATCAAATGAAGGATTGGTCTTAAAGATAATGCTCTCTGAAGCGGTGGAAAAGGATTTGAATAAAAATATCTTACAATTTAGAATCAACAAGTACATTGGTCATATTAGCTAGGTTATTCTTGTTACACAAAACACAGTCAACTAAATGTTCATTAGATATTTGTTTGATTTGAGCTAGTTGTGCGTAAGAGATATTAGTGCCATGTTGATTGAAAAGTGAGCAATAAAAGCATCGATAGATGAGTAAAAGAAGTTACTTGAATAAACAGTAGATCATAAAACCAACACATGGCGTAATCCCGAATACTCTTAGGAAATAGCTTAGTGAGTAATGTATGACCATCCACATAGTCAAGGCATGCCACATGAAAATATCTAAGATTCTCTCGAGGGTCACCATGGATATTGAAGGTGGGAAGCTTAGGTGTCACAAATTTTAGAGGAAGTGGATAAGAAAAATGGCGGTGCAAAGAAAGGAGTGTGAAGAAGTAATGGGGTATCAAGAGATGGAGATGAATGCAAAGTAGCTTACAAATCCGAAATATTTGAATTTTCAAATCTTGATATAAAGAATCTAATTCATGGGTGCCAAAAGAGAAATTGGGTTCTGTATTATAAGCATTGGGATGGAGGAGGGAGCGATAGAAATATAAATGGAAGTAGGAAAGTTAAGGGGTTGGATGGAGGCCATGAAGTTGAAGAAGAACCTACAAGAGGCATAAAAGCAACATCTCAAGAGTTTTTGGAAGCAAGTAAAAATTGATAACATGCGAATATGTAAAGGATTAAGCGTATAAATATTGATGAAAATTAGTGAGCTTGTCTAATTATTCTTGATCAACATTAGTGTCCTCATTGTAAGATTGTTTGATATCATAGGTTTCAATGTTTTCTAGAGGAACATTTTGTGAGTTAGCAAAGGGGTTATCAAATTCAGCCATTGATTTAAAAGATTTACGAATAGAAGGAGGAAGTTCAATGTACTCAAAGGAATCAAAACAACCACTATGGGTGACAGGACATAAAAGGAAAACCCTAGAGGGAAGGTTGGATTCAAGCGGTGGGTTCACCAAATGATTTAATTTAATTTTAATTAAATATAAATATTATAGATTAAATGATTTATAAATGGTAAAATACAATGAATGACATAAGATGTAAATATGAAACCCTAAGAAAAAGAGATAGATGAAGAGACTTAGCTGATTTATGCTCAATCTAGAACTGATCTGGACTGGGAAAAGTGTTGAAAAAGTTGGGTAGAGTTTTGTAAATGCTCAATATAAATTCTACAACTCACAAACATAGTGAGACATGGGTGTCAACACTAGGGAAAGGGCACCCGAGTGGTGGATACTGCTACTAAGTGCATGTGACTGTGTAAATAATCGAGTCTAGTTTTTACTTTATCGCAAGAGTGTCATAGTTGTTTCTTATTGATCACCCGATATTATTTCTTGATCACTAAGCATACCTATATCCTGCAAAGAGATGTTCACATGCATACTCGCATAAACCTCATAAAACCTAAAATGGAAAAATGGAAAATGGGAAGTCGAACTCCATGTAGTTCTTGTGAGTGTATGTAACAATGGTGCTCGGATGCCCTTGTGTAGTTTACACTGAGATAGCGGGTTATAGCTAGAATGTATAAATGTATAACATGTACGAATGGAATAGAATGAACTTCCCTTCCTATGTTGTGTATACAGAGTTGATGAAACAATTATCCCTAGAATGGATGCTAGATGGATGGATTTGAGTGATTTAGGTGCCTTTTAAATGCAATCTTAGGTGATGATAGTAATTATTAGAGTTTGGTCCTTGATTTTGAACACATAACTATGTATTTATATTATTACCTTATTTGAATTTCATAATTGACAACTAGAAGGCCGACCCATAAGTGTAAAATATGCCCAAAAGATAAAAGAGACCCAAAAAGAGTGAGTAAAGTAAGAAAGTGTCGAGGTTCCTAGAGGGGAAAAGAACACCTAGGGCTTCTTATCTTGCTAGGTTCCGTGTTCAAGCAATGAAATATAAACAAGTAAAGTTATGACTGGGTTGTAGGGTGTGTAAGACAAAATAGAAAGCAAGAGACAAAGAAAATATGCCAAAGATAGTTGTCAATCACTAGTTTTCTTTCTTAGGAATCATATAAATGCTAGTATGTTTTTAGGACCTAGAAATGTACCCAAGTGCATGATTTTTGTCTACACTTACACCTAGATTAATTTGAAAAATACATTGGAAATAATGATAGATGTATTATATGAAAAAGTTTACAATCAATTACAATATGAGAATAACTAGATATATTTGTCTCTTTATGAATGAAAAATATGTTAGGAATATCTATGTTGATGTGAACATAGAATATTATGTAAGTGATTATATTATCTAGGATAATATAATATGTGTTGTAATAATTAATTACATTATTGTAAATGTAATTATGAGTGGGTGAGTAAATATTGTTATGAGTTGTTGAGTAAACAAATCATTAACAATATTAGTTTTGTGAGAAAACAAAATCTCACGTATAATAGCATGGAGTTGTTTTAGGAGTTATGTGTGGAGATATTTATGGAGATTATATCTCCTTAAATATAGGAACAACATCTCCTATTTAAATGGATATGTATTGAGCAAGAAAAAGAGTAAGATTTCGAATTTTCTTTATGCAATTATGATATTAACTTTTCATTTTTATTTTCCAATGAGCGCAGGTTTGATGCAAGAAATTTCAAATGTGCTTTCATGATCAGATCCGTCTCAAAGAATATATTATATTTTTCGTTTCAGATGTGGGGTTTTTCTATAATTTTGTGTGCAGAATCACGTGCTGGTCAAGAAACTACAGAAGAAATTTCAGAAGAACCCAGAACGTAGTTTGGAAGAAATACGGATTTTACTATGCAGCTATCAAATTAAGCACATCAATTCTTCTCTCGAAAGTTTTCTCCAATTTTCAATAATGTTGAATTGTTAATACAAGTTCTTGACTTGCTTGGAGGTTAAAAGGTATTCAATATAAAATTTTAAAGTACTTGATTCAATTTTGTATTTTTATCAAGTATTGTACAAAATAATGGAGAAACTAAATACGATTGAAAAGTTTGAAGGACAAGATTTCCATACAGTAAACTACAGGATGCAATTACATTTAATAGAAAAGGATCTATGGGATGTGGTGAAGTCTAATTCAACTCCACCCACTGGAGGAAATGAATTGGCAAAGTGGAATGCAAAAGATCAAAGAGCATTGGGTACCATTGGTCTGGGCTTATCAAAAGCCTATCTACATCATGTGGATTTCACAAAATCTGCAAAAGAAATTTAAGGAGTCTCTTAACAAATTGTTTGGTTCAAGCTGAAATGGCAAAGACTACACTGAAGCAACGCTTGTACGGGTTGAAAATGGAAGAGAACTCAAAAATGGCAGATCATATAAGTAAGTTTCGTTCTTTGCTAAATCAACTAAATTGGGAATTAAAGAACATGTAAAAGATGATGATGCTAAAGCTATTCTTCTTAATAAAGATGCCTAAGAGTTACTCAAATATTGTATTTACTTTGAGTAAAATTACTATTAGTCTAGAAGGAGTGATTTCTACATTGTTAGAACAAAGCAATCATGAAGAACATGAAGAAGTACTATATGTAGAAACAAACCGAGCTCCTCATCTAAGAAGGAAAAACATAAACCAAAGAAGGTTCCTTCACATGGAAAAATAAAATGCTTTTATTGTAATGAGATTGGGCATGTAATACCGAATCAGAAAGAGAGCTCGTGGATCTTCTTGATGACAAGATAGATCAAAGCCCTTCTAGTTGAAGTAGAAACGATTGGGAAGTCTACTCAACTCGATGAAGAGCTTTCATGTCCTAGTGATGAGGATTTCCTATGGTAGACTCTTTTCTTGTTGGAGGAAGGAGGCAATGGAGGAAGGAGGAAAATCAGCGTCCTCTCGTCATTCACCAACGATGGGTGAACGGTCAAAATCAGATGATGTGTGATATTTTATTTCAAATTATGTGGTGTGTTTATACACAAGGGGGTGAAACTAGTTTCATGTTTTGATTTTAATGTGTTCTACATAGACTAACAACATTCACTCCGAGTGTCTATTTGGTGTGGAAGCAAACCATGTATGACTCGGAAGCTACAGGGGAAAATCATCTACGTACGGTCCTCATGACATCCGTCACGGTCCTCCTGAGTTTTTCATACTTCGGTGGAAGGTACTTCGGTGGAAGGTGATCGGTCGATGAAGATGTTCAACGGCGACAAGGATGATCATTAGCGCGAGATCCAGTATAAGCGAGATCCAAAGAGCCTTGATGAATACTCCGACAAGGTTGATGTTTCCAGGAGCTCTTACCCCATGTTCACACTAAGGGGGCGAATGTTAGGAATATCTATGTTGTAGTGTGAACATAGAATATTATGTAAGTGATTATATTATCTAGGATAATATAATATGTGTTGTAATAATTAATTACATTATTGTAAATGTAATTATGAGTGGGTGAGTAAATATTGTTATGAGTTGTTGAGTAAACAAATCATTAACAATATTAGTTTTGTGAGAAAACAAAATCTCACGTATAATAGCATGGAGTTGTTTTAGGAGTTATGTGTGGAGATATTTATGGAGATTATATCTCCTTAAATATAGGAACAACATCTCCTATTTAAATGGATATGTATTGAGCAAGAATAAAGAGTAAGATTTCGAATTTTCTTTATGCAATTATGATATTAACTTTTCAAAATAGAATTTACACTCTAAAATGATGTAAATTCTAAGAATACAACATATGGATGGAATTCCAATCTCCTAAAAGGATGTGCTTCCAATAAAAATGTTGGGATCTAAATGGTTTGAAAAAATCATGATTCTAAGATCAAGGTGATATGAGCTTTCTAGAAGAATAAGAAAAGGTGCATAAGTTTCTTAACGAAACCATAGAAAGGGCACTATGGTTATGGGACTCATAGATAAGTAATCTTGTTGTAGAGAGGTAAACCATGATAAATTAAGTACAAGATAGATGAGAAAGATTAGGTTTAACAATGAGTTAGTTGTTATTTTCTTAGTGGCTTCCCGTGGATTTCTAATTCATTTTTTAATTTTCCATAGGATGGAGAAATGGATAGGGCCAACTAAGGAGATAATTCAAAAAATAAGTCATAAACCTTATGTTGTGTCATGGAAGTGGAAATTCTTACCCCCTAAGCTAAAGAAATGGAGGAGAGTGTGCTTGCTAGTTAGAGGCACTTGATGGAACACGGTTACTGGTCACTTAACGGAGTAGGTGAAGCCCTACTATAAATAAACCTTCTTGATGTTTGTAATAAGGTAGTATTTCCATTTAGATTAGATTACCCTTACTATTTTCCTTTAATGTTTTTCCTTCCTCGTCGTTATGCTTTGTCAATTTAGTTCAATGCTATGTGTAATAAGCATGTTTACGTTCTGAAAGCTTATTACTATCTCAAGTGTTTTTATGCACAAAGTAATACACATAACCTTAGTGTGGGGTGGATAAAATAAGGTTAGTTTGGTATAGAAAAGAAATAAAATCACAGATGTCCAAAAGGGAATATGTTTTGAAAGGTGATGAAAAATTCAAGAGGATTTCTCAAAGTTAAAGACCATGATAAGGTGGTAAGCATTCAGTATAACTCAAGGAGGTTGCAACATTTGAGACTACATATGTTTGGGTCACATTGGATAAATACTTTGGTGTAAGGAAGCACGGGTAGAGGAGATATGTGAAAAATAAGTAGTGGCACACCAGAAAGTTATGACTGAGGCACAAAAGTTTGAGGTGTGAGAGATTGGTGTGCGGGATAAGGAGGCGTGACATGTGCTCAATAGGAGTTAATGCCATGTACGGTGGTAGGTGGAGTAATTAATGAAGGGAATTTTTGAAACTTGGTTTAATATTGTCATTTTAATGTCATTTGTTACCTTGTAAATTCAAAAAAATTTGAGAAGTGTGAAGAAGAGATGGAGATGATAAGCACTCTATAGAGTGAGTAAACCTATCACGTTTGAAGCACAATGTTGAACGTCCAAGCACGAAAGGATTCATTAGTGGTGCATGTGCATGAAAGGAGGGTGATTTTTGTTTCATTTGCATGTTAGCTAGGGTTTTCATTTCACACTTGTAGAATCGAGAGGAGCAATGGTACCACGAAAGGCTCCTCCAAGCGAAGGAGTTTGATGGACAAACATCAACGGAGGAGTGGTTGGTCGAGATGTTATATCCACAAGAAGTTATTGAGGGGCAGCCTTGGAAAACAAAGATTACATAGTGTAGGGTTTTAAAGATCAACCAATGCACTAAAAATTCTGAAGGATGTCAGCGAAAGAAGTTTACGGGGAGGAAAAATCGATGATTAGCGGACGGTTCTAGGGTCTTGGATGACTTTGTGAAGAAATTACTTGAAAAGATGGGGTCATGCAAATTTTGGATTTTCCTATTTTGGGAAGCTCGAGAAGTTGTACTAGTGGTTCATGTCGCACATCCATGAAGAATTTTTCTACTTCATGGGAAAGAAAATGAGGATCACTGGAGACCTATCGATGACAAGGGCATTGATGCCACAATAGCCATACATACATATAAGAAGGAGGGAAGAGCCTTCAAAGTCACTAATATTATAGACATGGCCACTAGAGTTGTAGGGTACTTAGTGGGGAGCAAGCTGGGTGCCATCGAGTAATGGAACGAGCCAAATATGCACAGGTTGCATATAACACACAAAATTGTCAACAAGACATACTAAAGCATTGTCGGCATACAGTCATAAAGCTTGGTGAATGAGGTGCGCATCCAAGCAGATAAAGGTGAGAAGATTACCTGGGTGTAATTCTATTATTGATTGTATTTAGTGAAATTGGAGTACTCATGGACCTAGGGAGAATATTTGGGAGTATATGTTAGAGAATAAGTCCCTAGTAAGGAAATATGCCAAGTACACTCTATGGGGGACTACTTCCAATACATAGAAGGAGCACCTAGAAAAGTGGTTAAGGAGACTGTGTAGGGCGTTTGAGGGAGAATGGTGCATTCCTCATGAATTGCCAAAGGTGTTATAAGGAGAGGTTGAATTTGTGGTTTACCAACATTTTATCTTAGGGTGATTCCATATGAATTCTGGAGAGAAGAGCCTCAGGTGTAAGTTTCCCTTTACATTTACCACAAGATGAGGGCGTGTCTACTCATGAGGATGTTGGGAAGCATAAAAGTGGGCATGATGAGGAAGAGGCAACAGTACTTAGAACTTGGGTTATATGGAAGACCCTTCAAAATTATTTGTGCACTCGCTTCTGAGTAATCTTCCAAACAAGCAATTATATGGTTGGGATTGGATGGACCCAGAATGGCCAACACACACACTCGTAAAAAACTATCCGGAGTATGCAAAATCGATGGATGAGCCTCATTTTGATTTCTGTGAGGAGGCGTGTAGTTCGAAGAAGATGAGGAAGGCACCTTACACACGCCATGTGACTAGTAAGCCAACATAATTTTCAAATGAACATGTGGATAACACATTGGTCAATGAACATGTTTTAAAATTCAAGGATTCAACAATTTACATATTAATTCAACATTAATGCTAAACATTAATACATTATGTAATGTTACCATAAATATTTAAATAAACATTACATCATCACATAAGTAAATAAAGAAATACTTACAGAAATAAATAACACAAGTGACAAATATTTATAGTGGAAAACCCCAATAGGGTAAAAATACTTTGAAAATAACCTTTTACTTCAGAGAACTTATTTTACATCTAGTAAGATCACATCCTCCTTTGAAACCCTAATTACCAAGGGTAAAACCAAATCACTTGATTTGCACACCTTTGATATATTTCTCAAATATATCAAATGAGGACCTAAAGTCCTTTTTATATAAGGTGATCGGGTATGTCTCTCGACCCACCTTTTCAACCTAAAATGGTTGACACATATACCTAGGTTAGTGTATTTAATAAATAGAAACATAAATGATTCACATTATTAAATACTTACCTAATGTATATTACTTAGGTATGAATATTTAATAATAGAAAAGTATTTCATATTATTAAATATTTAACCTATATAATAGTGATGGACCCATATTAATTAAGAGTTTTCAACACACTTAATCATTATGTTCCAACAGTTAGAAATATTAAGTTTATGATTTTCATTAGTAGGTGTTGATGTTGTAGATTCTAGAAGTTCAATTTGGCCATTGTAAAAAAGTCTTGATTGAGGTGTCATAACCAAAACATCGATCACCTGTCCTACACATTGGTGATAATCACAATAAGAGATTTCATCAAAGTTACACCCTTTGGGCCGAGATGGATCAAGTTGTAAAGGTGATGGTAAGGTGATAAGATTATTGTTGATAAGTTGTGGTAGCAAAATGCTCGGTGGTTTACTAAGCTTAGCAAGAGTGCATCTTTGGTTGAGGTTGAAGCTCCCTAGGAGTAGAGATGACATTAACAGTAGGTTGTTTGTCCATAGTTTTAGGCGTAAAAGTTTTGGATGGTGGTTTACTTGGAGCACGAGTGGAGGATGAAGCTTGTTCCTGATATTTAAGTTTCCCTATGGCAAGAAGCTTAGTCTCATGAAGCTTGAGAGTGTGACAAAGTTGGTCGAATGAGGAAGATGTCTCAAAGAGAACACTCTCTTGAAGTGGTGGTAACAGACTATGAATAAATACATCTTGAAGCTTAGAATCCACAAGGAGATTAGTCATCTTAGCTAAGTTATGTTTGTAATGTAAGACATAATTAGAGAAGTGTTCATTGGGCCCTTGTTTGAGTTGTGCTATCGTAGCATAAGAAATATTAGAGCCAATATTAATAGAAAAATGTGTGAGAAAGGTGTCAGCCAAATGCATGAAAGAGATTATTGAATGGATGGGTAGGTCATAGAACCAACGCATTGCATAGTCTTATAATTTTGAGGAAAAATCTTAGCAAGAATGGTATGATCATCTGCATAATCAAGACATGCTACATGAAAATCGTGGATATTCTCTTATGGGTCACCATGGCCTTTAAATATGGGAAATTTGGGAGAGACAAATTTGGGTGGAAATGCATATGCGGAAATAGTTGGTGCAAAGGGAGTATGTAACAATGAGGTAGAATCTAGAAATGATGATCCTTGAGAAGTAAAAAATTAGAGCTAGAAATTTTGGTTTTGTAAATCCTGATATAAAGATGTTAAATCAGGAGTGTTTGAAGAGGATCCAAGCTGCATATTAGGAGTACCAAGGTGAGTGATGGGGGTGGTAGTTGTAAGAATAGGAGTGGAAACATAAATAGGTAGAGTGGAAACCATGGGAGCCAAAGAAACCACGACAGAAGTGGAAGTATCATGAGCTTGTTGGGTGAAAATTAAAGCGTGCAAGACATGTGGAAGATGAGTGGGGTTTTTACACAAAGCTTGACAGAAATCAGTAATAACATTAAGTTGTTCTTGGTCAACATTAGTGTCTTCATCGTAGGATTTTTCACTATCAGAGGCTTCAATTTCATGGAGAGGAACATAGTTGGAATTATCTAAAGGGTTTTCAGCCATAGAGTGGTGGTATCAGCCATTGACCTAGAAGTACGATGGGAAACTAAAGGGAGCTCACAATACTGAAGAGATCCAAAATGACTGCTATGGGTAACGAGACATAAATTAGAAAAAGGAGAAAAGTCACAAATCGGTTCACCAAAATGATTAACTAAAATTAACTAAACTAAGGGAAGTATAATGATAGTTAATCTAATCTATAAGAACATAAACGTTGTAAATGAATGAACTAAAGTAGTCTAAGGTAATGAAATGATTGAGTTAATAGAAATGAAACCCTAATGTGCAAGAGTAAAGTGAGGAAAGAACTCAACTTATTGCAGGTGGTTATTGCAGAGTGTCACAAGTGTGATAGGGGATCTGAAAAGCATGTATCCATGAGAGAATCTAAATAGATTAAGCACTAAGGAGGGTATTGGGGTGCCCTGGGGCACCCAGAATAAGCACCTTGGTCTCTGAAAAATCTTAAGCAACCTTCTTCTAGGTCAAAATGGTTTATCTTAGGCACCAGTGTATGTAGAAGATACGTTATAACCTTACTTTCTATCATACTTTGGATAAGCACCTTGGTCTCTAAAAGAAAAGTTCGTGTGTGTGTGTGTGCATGTCGTGCCCTCACACTTTATGAAGATGATTCTTTCTAGGTCAAAGATACGTTGTAACCTTCACTTTCTATCATACTAGATTTCTGTAATGGATGCAACTCAGAAATGTACAAAATATTCCCCAAAACAAAAATAGTGACATGCAAAAGACCCCAAAAAGAAGTATCAAAACCATAAAAAATAAAATATGCAAATGAATGGGTCAGATTGAACCTTCAAATAGTAGTATTACCTAATAGTAGGCTTACTTAAACTAAGCATGCTATTGTTTCTTTATCTTACATTTAAGAAACCATTTTGCAATTTGCCATCCGAGTTAGATCTAGGTGTGTGTGTGTGTGGACTTGTGCATGTCGTGTCCTAGGTGTTATTTTATCCCTCTACTCCTTATGAAGTAGTGAACAATATCAAAATGTAGAAAATTTAATAGAATGTGTGTGTGAAATACAATAGAATCCATCCCCTGAAGTGTGTGTTGATACAAATCTCTTAGCCTCTGATCCACATGGAACTATGTGGATGCAAGTGATGTAATGGATGCGAACTCTAGATGGAGTGATAGTAGTAAGTAGAAAAAGATAAGGATGAAAAATGGCTTGGTTTTGTGTTGAAGAGGCCCAAAACAAGGTGGGAAAGTAGAAAAAGGATTAGGGCACCCCATGTGGGACCACCCATCTACCATCTCCTTTTTCACCTCTAATACAAGCCTGGCACCTATCTTTGTGCCCATCCACATCCTCATCATTTAGGATTAAATGATGAAAAGTACTCACTTGAAAACAGATAGGGCATGTATCTAAACAATGTGTGGGAAAGATGAAATAAAAGTAAAACAAGATGGCCAAAATTATTTCTTGGTGGGATCATTTTTTATTCATCTACTTCTTCAACTTGGAAACACACTTTACTAATCTACTTGGTCCTTAAAAACTTGATAGGAGATTATTTTCAACTTTATAGCATTAAAATTTATACACGAGCACCTTTAGACAACCTTCTACACCTATATTATGTTTAACTTTTTAATATTTTTCATACATCATGGATTTCTATTCCTTATCTCTTTCAAAGAGTATTCAACCAACATTACAAACCCCGTAATATACCTCTTTGTCCATTTCAAGCACTTCTCAAGGATTTATTAGTTCCTTCTCAATAATATCATGGTGAAACAACTTAAGATGCCTACATACCAAGACCTTGAAAGTAAACACTTGTCTTAGAACTACTCGATCAACACAATACTTTATACAATTTTGCATTGAGTTTGAACCTTAGCATCTTACTTTGAAGAACACATATCTACACACTATTACTTAGGAAAAACAAATCTTCTTTTATACAAAGAAACTTAGAACTTTGATTTTACCAACCTATTATATCCATTTGAGAAAAAATTCACTTCGAGACACTTCATGGTGAAGACCTTGTGAGAACCATCAGTAGCAGCTTAAACTAAACCTTCCAAACTATCAACTTTTCTTATCTTAATTTATGGTTAGAGTCAATATTTTCATGAAGTAATAACATATTTAACTCCCATGGGTAGAGCACTATGTTCTCATTCACCTTAAGGCTATTATGACTCTGGAACCGATTAAATGACATTTTCAACTTATCTTGAAAGAGTGTAATACCTACAAACCTTCTCTTATACCTTTTTCATGCTTCATCTTCTTCACTTTGTACTTGAGAGCCTTGTAGCTTCATAATTTTCTCCACTTTTATGCTCATTGATTCTAACGTGTTTTAGATACCAAGGTAACACCGATACAACTCACAATTTACCCTTTTGAGTCGGCGGGCCTAAGAGCACCGAAGAAGTTCTATCACAAATCTTCCTTGTAGCTTTACACTTTAAAAGACATACACACCCTTGGAGCTAGATGATGCTCTTCATCCTTGTCACTTTGCATCACTTAGTTTGAGACATTATGTAGCATTTTTCACATAACACTAAGATCATCGCATTGTCTTCATGTTTTTGAACCTCCTACACCTCCATACCTTAGCTCTTGATCAAACTATAGTCATACATTTTATACCTCCACAATCATACTATAGTAAGTCATCTTGACCTTAGGATATTTCCATAGGATATATTCAGCTCAAAAACCTCTAAAGGTCACTTCTTCAAGAAAATAAGTCCATACACAATTTTAAACGCTCAAGAAATCAATAAAAACATAAAATCTTCTTAAAAGGCACAATCATACCTATAAGTCTTCATAAAAAACTTAAGTCTTAATAGAATCTTGAGACCTTTGAGGAACTTTTCATACTATGTTATGAAAAAAATTATCCTTTAAGAGCACCATCGGGCATCTCATTATTTACTTATGACTTGGAAAGACCACATAAATTTTGTTAAGAAGCATGCTTACCTAGATTCTTTTACTAGTTACTTTGAGTTGTAAATCGTGTCATTACCATACCCATGAATCATGTCTTCAACAAGACTTGATGTTGATAAAACTCTTTTACCACACTTTATTAAAGAGAAAAGACCTATTTAGAATCAAATCACAACTTGAAGTACTTCACACTTATATCAAGTCCTTTAAATTGTACTATGTCAAAAATGACTATTTATGGCATCAACACTTCTCCTTGAATTGTCACAATTTTGAAAACACATAAAACATAACCCTATCATTCATAGTTCTGATGTCATATTAGAAATTGTGTACCCTAATAAGAAGCATTCACTGTCACTTATTTTAACTAGGCATTTTCAGGATCAACTTTTGAAATCTTATAGACTATGGATACGTTGTCAAACTTTCACTAGGCCATGTTCACATACTTCTTCATGAGAAAGAACCATATTCATTGATCTCATAGACATTAAGAGGTGAAACCATGTTGTATGAACACCTTTTTAGACCTTGACACAACCCCGTGGACCTCGGAGATAACTCTTAGAATTATATGACCTTATTACACAAATTTGGTGATTATATCAACTTATTTCTTTTGATAGAGATACATTATATGACAAGGTTGAGCAAATCTTTCAACATATGACACATTTCATGAAATACTAGCCAAAAATATATATAATTATCTAGAGGCTTCTTGAAACACAGAGAAACAAATCATCATCAACTTTGGAAAGCTTATATCATCAAGAAATCAACACCTTGAGCACGCAATAAATCACAATACTAGACTCAAATACCCAAAACATTTGTCAAAACAAGACAAAAGAGACCTTATTGACTCAATAACATGACTACAATGATATAATGCTTTGATGTTTTCGAACTTATGATAAAAAATATTTACCCATCATTGACATTCTTATACCATAATCGGACCAAGAGAACACTTTGACACTCATCTTGACAATGATACATAGATTCTTTGAAAGCCACAAATTGTATTAATAATACATAAAGGATCATATCTTTTACTTGATAATTTTAGACTAAAATAATGACCCCCTTTACACATACCACAACCTTTGATAGAGATAAGGTATTACTTTAAGATAAATTCATCCTTTCTTAGTACACAATGTACTCAAGTATAGTCCTTTCAACACTTTCACATTCAAGACCGACTATAGACCATTTTACCTTTTAAATTGAGACAACATTGACTTCGAGAAAATATTAATGCCATAAACTCAAAATATCAAATACTTATGAAGACATCAGACACCTTCACACATATAAATCCATTATAACAAAGATTACTACAAACAACATTACTGATTTCTTGACCAAATGAAAACAAGGATCTATTATTAAAAATCATAGCATCCTTGATTGCTTGTGGTTTATGTGTGATGCAATCATTATAACTTACATAACACGGGATTATCCTGTAATGTGGACCTTACAAGTAGGATAAACATCTGGAGAAATCGGCTTCTTCTCCTAACCTAGTGCCAACTTCTCCAAAGTGTAGAGAATGGAAAACTAATCTAATCCTACCCTAATGATTTCCAAGGAGACATGGATAAAATAATGCATAAAAATAAACCTACTTTTAGAAAGGTGATGCACCAAGAAAAGGAGTGAGACACTCTAAGTGAGTGAACAATAGGGAGTAAACAAAGTGAGAGAGGGTAAGTAGAAGTGCCACAAGCTAAAACAATATTCAGTTCCCTAGATTCATAAAGCACAACAAATTAAAGGTCTTGTAAAGAGATATAAACATGCACAATATACCTGTAAACATAATGGAAGGAAAAATATGTAATATAACCCGAATTAGGGTGATAAATCCACAAAACACAATTTTATTTCTCGAAACATGCACAATCCATTACAATATAGGCATAAGGTAAAATCCTTTACAATAATCCCAAATTCGAGGCCTTTAGCTCACAATAGCTTTGAACAATTTTGACAGAGTTCCTTTTCTTTACAAAAAATATCCCCTTAAAATGAGGTGGATTTTACAATATATAGGCAATTTGGGTCACCAACCAGCAAATGATGCATTAAAGAGGTATGGGCAACCATACAATTTGGTACCTTTCTTATACGGGAAGTCATGGGTGTCATGCCTTATTAATTCTAGTTATTGAGTTTTCATTCACCCATCTACTTTCACTCGGCTGTGAATCTTCCATCCATCCGGGTTCATCTCAACCTATGGTTGCAGGTGGCATCTAACTATATGGGCCATATAGACCCCTTTGAGTAAAAAAACTAATCAGCCCACAAGCTCTCCTCCATATCTGGGTTGGATGACCATCTAACCATGATCTATACCATTTCCGTAGGTCGTGTAACCATATTATCACCCAACCTAGGAAGGTTAGAAGACCATCTAAATTGTAGGCCATACATCCCTATGGTGGTCACCCATCATCCTTAAAATGTTTTCCATCTAACCTAGTTTGGACAACCGTCTCTCTCTCTATTTGTACACTTGTTTGGGGTTGGATGATCATTCAACCCTTCTCTAAACAACCGCCACCCAAAAATCCTCACATATATCTAACTCCTTTTTTGTACACTAGGCAAACAGGCCATCTATCTCGTCACCATCTAACCTAAGGGTTTAGACGATCGTCTCTTATGTGTCGTACTTGGGGTTGGACAATGTCTAACCTTGTGACATCCAACCCTAGGGGGTCGGACATTGTCCATTCTCATACATACGTCGTTACTCGTCCCAACCTTAATATTGTCACCGTGTTTCCTTAACGTAGTCGGCCAACCAACCCATCCATACATCTTAGGCATCTAACCCATCCATCCATCCTAAGCATCAAACCCATGCAACCAATGCTCCGCTCATCTAACCTAGGCATCTGATCCGGTGTTTTCCAACTTGTTGGAATTTTCCAATTTCACAATGAACCCAACCAACTTATCAAACATTCTTTGCAACATCCCAAATCATCCGAGCCAAAGCACAAACTATCTTTCTCCTCTAACTAGGGCTAAATTTGATGGTCATCCACATGTCTCAAGCATGTACTTCAAATCTTGAATATGTTATCCAAATTAATAGGGGTGCAAATTTGGGATAACAATTTGGTGACCTTCAGGGGACATCTTCCTACTAGATGGAGAGACCATCTACCTCTAAGCATCCATTGGGCATGGAGTTATTATACACCTAAATAATTTTATCATTAAAAACCTCCCCTGAATTCTTCTAAGTACCGCATGGATTGGTATTGATCCAGAGCTACCAAAACCTTTCTCATGAATGAAAAGTGCAAGAAAAACAAAGGCACAACTATATACAAAGATACAAAATCATACACATCCCAAATGGGAAATGCAAAGAGTGCATAAGCACTTATTACAAAAAAACCTAAACTACAAAAAATCAAATGTGTTGCAAAGCACTTGGAGGAATTTAAAACCTAAACTAGTATGTACAAGGGTGAGAATTTTATTTCAATAGCAGTGCTTGAGATAGATTATATTGACCAGAATCGAAATTTCTTCTCCGTCTAACTTGGATAGCTAGAAATCATTTCTCTTTTTGCATCTTGTGACCATGTAGGGCTTCTCCATATGGCATAAAATTTTGAATGTATGCCGACTTAGCCCAATCTGCATCCCATTTCAGGACCAAGTCCCCTTGCTGAAAGGTCCTTGCTTTGGCACTTATTGTCAATTTCCTCTTGATCAAGGCTCGGTCCTTCTCCATGGCTTTGCATTACATGCTCCCTTATTTCTTCCAACTCCATGAGTTCTGCATACAGCTTCCATGGGCTCAAACTTGGATAGCTCTAGCTGCTTCATGAGCTCCAATGCCAACAAATCAAGTGATATGGGAAGCCTAGCTTCCTTCTCGTAGACTAGCTTGTAAGGGGAGTTTCTCATTGACACTTTTGGTGTGATTCTATCAGCCCACAAGGCTGATTTTAACTTGGTATGCCAAGTCCTTTGATTTTCATCTAGAGTCCTTCTGATGATTCTCAAAAATTTTTATTTGTGGACTCTACTTTCCTATTACCCTGGGGGTAATAATTTGATGAGGTGCTGAGGTATACTCCATTCCTAATAACTCATTCTGTGATCTTGGTGCCAAGAAATTCCAAAGCATTATCTGATATAATGGTGGCGGTACCCCAAATCTTATCATTATCCCTTCATAAAAGTCCAGTATGCTAGAATCATTTGCTTCCTTAAGTGCCACTACCTTCGGTCCACTTGGTGAAATAATTTGTTATAGTTAGGATCCACTTGTGGCCTTGGCTAGAATTTGGGTTGATGACCCCAATGAAGTCCAATCCCCATTGAATGAAAGGATGGTCTACTGAAATGGGATGAAGTGGTAAGCGTTGCTAGCTTTTCCTTACCTATGAAGAAGGCACATTTTTTACACTTCTTGACCCAAGCATAGTAGTCACTAAAGAGTGTAGGCCAATAATAACCAGCTCTCATGATCTTGAGAGCTGTCACTCATGGAGAAAAATGACCTCCCACCTCTTCATCATGAAATTCCTACAACACTCTTTCAACTTGATTTGTCCCAATGCACCTCAATAAGACTCCATTCATGTCCTTCTTGAACAAAACACCATCAATAAAAACATGTGGAATGGCTTGAAGTCTAAAATACCTTCTCTTTGCTTTTCTCATCCCGGAGGGCATAGACTTGTTTGTAGGAAATATATCATATTCGAGTCCAGAAAGGAGTATGCATGTTATCATTTACATGTTCCTGATTATCCTATAATACCAAAACAACCTCTCTTTGATCACTTGCCTCAACATGTTGACTAGAAGCTAGCTTCTCACAACCCCTTTCCATGGACTAATTTGGTGACTTTAATCTCTATGTCATACTCCATGACATGGGTGATCCAACCTGCCCGCTTCTCATTCAAATATTTTTTCAAGAGGAAGTATTTAACTCCCACATGGGACACTAGAAGTTGAATCCTATTATTTGAGACCAAATGCTTGAACTTTTTCAAACTCCTAATAACTGAGGACATGTTTTTCAATGAAGGAGTATCTTACCTCATAATCCTCCAAGCTTTGGCTGAAGAATGCAATAGGTTATTCCAATCCTTCTTTATTTTGTTGCACCGAATTGCAGAGATATTGTTCGAACCACTAAAAACATAGAGCATGAAGTCTTTGGAAAAGTCTGGATTGATGAGAGTGAGCTTGAGATATAACATCCTTGATAGCTTCAAATATTTATTTCCCCTCCGTTGTCCACTTAAAATCCATGATATTTTTAGCATCATCATTATTGGTTTGATGAGAGTGGTGAAATATGACACGAACCTTTGTACAAAGTTAATCCTCCCCAAGAAACTTTGGAGAGCCTTCTTGTGACTTGGCAGTGGTAATGCTCGAATGGCTTCAACCCTTTTCGATCAATAGTCAACCCCTCTTTAGACATGATATGGCCTAACAACTTGCCTTCATGTGCCAATAATATGCATTTTTTGGGATTCAAGGACACTCCAAACCTCCTACACCATTGGAATACTTGCATGAGGTGAAAGAGGTGGCTTTCTACATTCTTGGAAAACATAGTGATGTCGTCAAGATAGACAAGAACTATTTTGTTCAACACCCCTTAAATGCCATATCCATAGCCCTCTAAATTTTTCTCTGGAATTTGAAAACCCAAATGGCATCTTCTTATAGGCATAAGTGCCCCATTTTTTGGTGAAGGCCATTTTAAATTGATCTTCCTCTTTCACCATGATCTGATTATAGCTTGAATATCCATCCAAGAGGGAAAATATTTCGAACCGGCCACTACCTACAATATCTACTCCATGGAAGGAAGTGGGTAGTGGTATTTGAGAGGCCCTATTTAAATCCCAAAAATCCATGCACAGTGGATATCCCCATTCCTTTTCCTAATCGGTACCATATTTTCTACCCAACTCGAGTGTTTGATTGGAAATATGATGCTTTCCTCTATAAATTTATTCATCTCTTTCTTCATAAGAGGATAAATATAAAGGTTGACCGACCTTTGCTTCGCTTGATAGGTTTAGCTCCTAGATCTAGTTCAATCGTGTGTTGTGCCAAATTAGGATTAAATCCCTTCAAATCCTCATAGCTCCAAAAAGATATCCAGGAATTCTTGACAAAGTTGTATGAATTCATATTTTTCTTGATACGTGCTCACCTTTCCAATTTGGAGCATTTTACCCTCTCTAACCGAAATGGGCTCTAAATCTTCCCTTTTTACCTAAATGTTGGCCTTCTCTTTTAGAATTGATCATTTGGGTTGAATATTGACTCTAGAGTCACTAAACCCTTTGGTAATTTGTTTTTTCATACCGCACCACTTGATCCCCGTATTGTTGCTCTAATTTCTCCTAATTTTTAGTTGAGAACTCAGCCTCCTCCTATAAGAAATTAATGATTTGTTGATCATTCTCAAATACTGTCCATCAATGATGAAAATGTGGATGTGTTTTGTCTCTCTTAATATTGTCCACCACATCAAATGTTGCTCCAATTTCCACAATCCTATCCAAGCAACCTCATTCTTCTTCCTCAATATGGCATGAATATTTAATTCTTCAAGATCTTCAATTTGATCCCATACCCAATGCTTGTAGGCCTTGAACAAATCATTTTTTTTCTATGTAGGACCCTCTCGACCTGGTTGAAAATCAACTCAACTCACTATCCCTTAACACTTGCAAGTTTTTGATACCCCTCTTTCTTGCCCAATGCAATCCATGTATCAAAGCTTCATACTCAGTTGTATTATTTGAACAAGAAAACTAAAAATGGAAAGCTAAGTAGTAATTCATACTTTGTGGTGACAAAATCAATGCACCTCCTCTAGCACTTTGTTTGATCCTTGAACCATCAAAAAACAATTGCCAAACCTTGTTATCATCTTTACCATATTTTTTGGTGATGATAGGGAGAGGTGGATTTTCCTCATGTAGACAATAAATGCCTAACTTATCTTCTTCCATCTCCTTATAGGGATCAAAATCATGCCTTTTTTGAGCCCACTCATCTAGTGTTAAGTCGGAATGTTTCCAAGCTTAATATCTATTCCTAAGTGCTTGGTCAATCTTCACGATCAAAGGATGAACAATTGGCATTGATTGGACTTGGTACATGAGGCTCAATATGAAAGTTTGCAATAGGTTTGGACCTTATTGTAGCTTTATCCCCATACCTTGTTCTAAAATAATATGTGACCAATCGGTAGCTAATACTTGTCAATCTTGGTGGTGAAGTCTTGAGACAAACATAGATCGAAGAAGTGTGGTGGCAAGTCAATAATCGACACATCTTGCAAGAAACTGTGATTTTGGGCATGCATGTAGTGTAAGGCTCAAACATCTAATCACACCAATAGTTGTCACTGTTGTTCCATCTAATTGTACCATATCTCTATAAATAACTTCATACTGAAGGCCCAATTGATCAGCTATCTGTTTGGGCATTATGAAACTACTTGCTCTCTGAATCAATCATGCAATTATGAACAAGATTTCCCCCAAATTAGAGAAATATAGAATGGAGGAGGCTTCATGTTTTTACCTTGTTGAACTCCTTGAATTCCTTCTTGTGGAGCTACATTAGTGAGCACCTTTTCTTGATCCTTGGGTGACTCATTTGAGATAGGAAAGTTAGCTATGGCTGCTTGCAAAAGGTCCCTTTTCCCTGGAATTTTCAAATATTCCCACATAGATATGCTTACATTTGTTTTCTTCATGTGGTCAATGATATTGAATGAAGGTGGGTTGTCCTTCTACTTCCCCTACTTGGGCCGGCTTTTCCTATGCACTTGAGTTGCTACAATGGGCATTCTAGGCTGATTTTGTGAACTTGGGGCTGGATTCGAGCTACCAACTCCTTGGGGTGTGATAGAAGGTTCTCACTCTGTATGATTTTCTTATATTTCTTAGACCTTTGATGGCCGTATCCCCAAAAAAGAGATTGATTTATACCACAAAAATCATCTTCTTGCAAGTTCAAAAGTGTGGTCTCACTAGAAGGTTCCTCTTGAGTAGTTGTTTGCTACTATTTTCTTATTGGTTTGTCCCTCGGGCACACCAATATTTTTACCATCAAGTCCTGGTTTAACATACCATTGAAACATGATGCCTGATTATGGGGTTGACCATAAGGAAAGCACCATTCATATTCTGTCTGCAATGTTATTATAGGATGGAACTAAGGCCGAGGATGTTGAAGACATATTAGGATTGTATGACTAGAATGACCTAATAGCTTGAGGTTGTCCTTGATTTTTTTTGGCTTAAACATGTGGTCTATTAGGATGATATGGAGGCATGTTTGGTTGGGCTTGAGGCTAATAAGGTCTAAAATTTTGGGCTTGTTACCTCTTGAGGGTCACCAATTCATTCCCTAGGTTCTGCAATTGTTTCATAACTTCTTAGAGTTTAGTTGAGGTGCTAGGAGAAGAGGTGGAAGCCTCATTGGAACTTTGATTTCTAGGAGCAAGAATAGGGGCTAATGTAGGAGCTTGACTAGAACTAGGATTCCCATTTCTGGATAAATAGGAATAGGTGGCCTAGGTGTAAGTTTACCAGCTTGAATGAGGTAATTATCAGCTCTAATGGCTATGGCATAAGCTCTAGTAAGGTTATCCCTCCCATAGATTGTATCATTACAGATATATCAGAATTTAAAGCTTTAAGGAAATAAAGAAATGCACCTTCAACGAGCTAGCCTTATGAAAATTAGAATCATGTCCCACGCCTTTGAAATTTGAAATTAATGTCAATCATTTAATCGTTTGGAGCTCTCTTGATTATAGTTAGTTTCTATATAAGAGATAAGTTGTCCACCTTTTTCTCCACTAATTGTAAAGAGTTGAATGCAACTAATTCTAATCTTGAATAGACCTGTTTCAAGATCCTAAACCATTGTAAGGCCTTACCCTTGAAAGAGGAAGCTAACAACTTGATTGCAACATCCATTTCATTGATTTCATGAATTGGATAGATATTTACAATGTCCTGGATGTGGTTAATAGGATTTGTATGATTCTCTCCTGTGAAGTATGGGATATTCTTCAATGCTACCACTGAAATTGGATTCTGGGCATTGAGATTGAGGGAATGCTCCCTGTGAAATTAAAAAGGTAATTTGGTGGTCCTTGAGGTGGTTATTGATGTGTCATCCTGATCGGCCTAAGAATCCTAGTTGACTGAAGGAAAGGTCTTCCAGGAGGTGGAGTGGAAAGAGTTTTTTTGTGGTGAAGGTGACCTTTGAACTTCTCTTCCTCTTCTTCCCTTTGAGGTGATAACTCCAGGTAATTAAAAGCTCCTTCCTCTATTGTTTTAGACCTTGTTTGAATCCTTCTCATTAAATTGATCCATAAATACTTTGCTGAACCCGCTTGATTTTTTTATTGGAGTCATTATATGTGTTATTGCAAAACCTCCAAACACTAAAAATACACCAAGACACACACCCAATCTTGATAAAATGGAAGTATTGACTTTTGTCCTACTAGGTGTGCCAAAACTATTACTATAAAATTACAACACCCTTGATTGCTTTTGATTTATGTGTGATGCAATCAATATAATCTTCATAACATGGGATTACCTGTAATGTGGGACCTTGCAAGTAGGATAACCCTCCGGAGAAAGTTGGCTTCTTCTCCTAACCTAGTGCTAACTTATCCAAAGTGAAGATAATGGTGAACTATTCTAATCCTACCCTAAGAGACATGGATAGAAGAATACATAAAAGTAAATCTACTCTAAGTGAAGGTGATGCACCAAGAAAGGGAGTGAGACACTCTGAGTGAGTGAACAATAGGGAGTAAAAAAGTGAGAGAGGGCGAGTAGAAGCGCCACAAGCTAAAATAATATTCAACTCCCTAGATTCATAAAGCACAACAAATTAAAGGTCTGCAAAGAGATATAAACATGCACAATATACCTACAAACATAATGGAAAGGCAAAAGATGCAATATAACCTAAATTAGGGCAAGAAAAGCCACAAAACACCGATTTTATTGCTCAAAAACATGCACAATCCATTACAATATAGGCACAAGGAAAAATCCTTTACAATAAGCCCAAATTCGAGGCCTTTAGCTCATAATAGCTCTGGAACAATTTTGACAGAGTTCCTTTTCTTTAAAAAAGTCTCCCCTCAAAATGAGGTGGATTTTACAATATATAGGCAATTTGGGTCACCAACCGGCAGGATACATTAAAGAGGTATGGGCAACCATAAAATTTTGTACCTTTCTTGCATATGAATTCATGGGTATTATGCCTTATTAATTATGGTTGTTGAGTTATCATTCACCCACCTACTTTTGCCTAGCCTGCGACTCGTCCATCCCACGGTCACCCAACTTGTGGGGTTGGGTGGTGTCTAACCATATGAGCCATACAAACCCCCTTGAGCAAACAACTAACCAACTCGCGAGCTCTCATCCATATCTAGGTTTAATGACCATCTAACAATGATCTGTACCATTTACGAGTAGGTCCTCTAACCATATTGCTACCCAACCTAGGAAGGTTGGATGGCCGACTAACTTGTAGGCGTGCATCCCTATGGTGTCCGTCCATCATCTTTAAAACTTTTTCATCTACCCAGTTGGACTGACATCTCTCTCTATTTGTACACTTGTTTGGGATGGATGGTCATCCAACCCTACACCATATAGCTGCCACATAACCATCCTCGCATCCATATAAATTCCTTTTTGTATACGCCGAGTAGTGTCCGTCCATCTCATCTTCGTCCAACCTAGGAGGTTGGATAATTATCTCTTATGTGTCGTACTTGGGGTTAGATGGCATCTAACTATGTGACATCCAACTAGGAGGTTGGATGACTATCTCTTATGTGTCGTACTTGGGGTTGGATGACATCTAACCTTGTGACATCCAACCCTGGGGGTTGGACATCATCTGTTCTCATCCATATGCCACCAACCCATCCAACCGTGAGCTTGTCACCACGCTACCTTAACAGCTTGGTTGACTAACATGTCTCGACCAAACCATCCATCCATATTAGGTGTCAACCTAGGATTTCAACCCATGCGTCCATCCTAGGCATCTAACCTAGGCATCCAAACTTAGGTGTTTAACCCATGCGACCAATGCTCCACCCATCTAACCCGGTGTCTAACCTAATGTTGTCCAACTGTTGTTTAATTTTCCAATTTAACAATAAGCCCACCAACCTATTGAACATTCATTATGGTTCACTAGCTCACCACAAGTAAAAACCAAATCGGCCAAGCCAAAGCATGGTCTATCTTTCTCCTCTGACTAGGGCTAAATTTGACACTCATCCACGCGTCTCAAGCTTGTACTTCAAATATTGAATATGTTATCCAAATTTGTAGGGGTGCAAATTTGGGATAACAGGACCTTGACAAACAAATTTTTAAGGACATATACAAAACTCATAACACTATGATCAAGGGAGCAAGCACTTTTGACAAACATGCTCTTGAGAGACATCTAAATCACAAATAAAATGACAACATGAAAAACTAAGACACCAAAAAGTAACCAAAGCTCAAAGATTCAAGGGAAGAGTCACTTTCCATACCTTATCACTCTAAAGGTATCCCAAAGACCCAGTTTATTCAACTTGTCTTGCACATGAGATTAAAAGACATTAAAACACATGTGATCTTCTTCAACAAGTGAAAACATGCTTCCTTGACTTGATTTGGGCTTGTTGACTATGTTTCCAACCTTGATAACACTAGAATCCTCCTTAACAACCTTCATATGTTGCATGGTGGGCTGATAATCAGTTTTCATGACCTTTTGACTTGATAAACCTCCTTCTTGACTATAGGAACAATCCTCACAATAAAATTCTTCTTGCTTTGGAAAACTCTTGTTATGTGACTAAGTCTTTGACAATTGAAGAAAACAACACTCCTCTTCCTTCTAGGCTCAAACACACTTAAGTTCCATCCACAATCTTTAGCTCTATGCCCATACTCACAACATGAGTGACATTCACCCTTGAAAACACCTACTTCATTTCCAAATGACCTTCTTTTGCAATCTCTAGCTCTATGACCAAAATCATGACAAACAAAGCAATATCCATTGAATGAAGGACCATACCTCATAGCATTATATTTTCTAACTTAGATAGACCTTCTCAAATAAGCCTTCTTGATCACTTTCACATTTTGTTTAGAGCTTGGATCAAATTCACCATTACTCTTTGCATGTTTTCCTTCAAACCCTAGGCCTTTTTGTCATCTATGGCTCTTTGACCTTCTAAAACCTCATCAAGAGCTTTAGAGATCTTCTCAAGCCTCTCATACATCCTTAACCTATTATATGCACTCTCTAAATCTGATTCAAGGGATTTCAATTTGTCTTCATACCTAGAACAAGTGTCTTCTTTCTCCTTTATGGATTTGGACACAATTTCAACTTGTGATTCCAAACTCTTGATAACATGATCATGATATTTATCCATTTCACTCATTTTCTCTTACAATCCAAAAACCAAAGACTCAACAATCTCATACTTTCTCCTCCAAAGATTAGCTGACCTACCCATTTGTGCTTCTAGGATCTCCTTCAAGCTATTAGACTTGCTTCACAAGGACTTGCTTTGATACCAATTGTTGGAAGCACAATGGACTGAGAGGGGGGTGAATCAATCCTACAATGATTTTTACTTCAATTACCAAACCATACATTCATCAATTATATTTTCCATTCAACATTCATAACCATGTGTGCTTATTAAGATATACAACATCAATCACAAGAGCATGAAATAAAGTACACAACAAAATAACACCATATGTAAGTGGGAAACCCTCATGGGAAGAAAACCCACTAAAACTATGCTTATATTACACAAATCAAAGAGATTTAGTGAAGCACTAACTTCACAAGGAGCATCAACCCCTAGTTTAGTATAACACCAACCCTATAAGGAGCACCAACCCCTAATTTAGTGAAGCAACCACTCCAAAAGGAGGCTATAACCCCTAGGACTACAAGAACCAACTCAACCACTTGAATATTTTTTTATCTCTAATTTTTTCTACCACAATTGATGGATATCTTTGATTCAGCTCACAAACCCTAGCTCAAACCCTAGGTCTTCAAACTTTCTTTATTTTCTTCCTTCTTGACTTGTCTTTGCTCTAAAATATTTCTCTCATGTCTATTGTCACCCTCAAAATTCCCCTCATTTTTCAAGTCAAGCTTTCAAAAATTTTGAGTTGGTGCCTTTGAGAGATGTTTGAGCAAAGTGAGAAGTCTGGAGAGATAAAAAAATTATGTGCTTTGAAGAACTGGTGCTCATAGAAAACTCCCCTATTAATTTAGAATCTTACAGTCTGCATGGTTCCCATCTGGATCCCTAAAAATTGTTTCCTCCATTTGAATGAAATTGTCACATCCTTTTCTATGGCCATGGATCGCATCGAGCCTGGTATGGTTTACAGTTCTTCTTTCCACAAGGAGCAGTTTGTTTTTCGGTGTAAATGGTGGAGTTTTCCCTCTCTGTATTTTTCCACAGTCGTGAGTAACGGGTGTATCTTCCCTATCAATTTTTGGCCCCAACATCCACAAGTACGTGGACATCTCTGATTGGATGCGGGAAGGTGGGTCGTCGGGTCACTTTTGGAATTTTGGTCTTGTATGAAGAAAGGCAGTATTCAATCGAGGCCCAAATCAGCTAAGTATAAAGAGCGGTGAAAGCCTCCATACGTCCCAACGACGCACCTTCAAAGGCCAAGTTCAAAGAAGGATCTAAGTGAGTGCGGACTCGCTATTACACATTACTTTCCATTGATATATACATACCTTGACATACTATTTATCTTTCTAACATGCTAATGGGTGCTTCATGTGTAACATTTTCTTTGCAAGACTATATGCCACCATGGTTATCTAATACATTTTGCTTGATCTTGTTTTACAATGTATGTTATTATTTGTGGGTTATGCCCTATGTCTTTCTTGATCATTGTTTGTTTGTTTATGGCCACTTTGGCCCTGATTTTCTTATGACATTGTGAGCG
Organism: Taxus wallichiana var. yunnanensis; assembly: GCA_018340775.1. NCBI lineage: Eukaryota > Viridiplantae > Streptophyta > Pinopsida > Cupressales > Taxaceae > Taxus > Taxus wallichiana. Next base: position 993,104,441 of record CM031237.1, on the reverse strand, counting down.
ATGTCCCATGTTTGAAACCCTCTTTTCACAATCCACATTTTTGCACACTTGCTTGTTACATTGTATTATATGGCATGTTTGTTACTTTTAATACTAACACATACTTATAGCCTACTTTACTTGCATGTTCCTTTATTTATACCATACACATCTCGTACCCCCTACAAGTATCCACTTCAACATAACATCAAGTCCTCTCCTTTGGGCCACATTATCCTACCCTCGTGATCGCATGAACCCCAAATGAGGGGACATACATTGGGTAAAAAATCACCCCTACAACATCTTAGAGCTACATTATAAGTACATAATCAACACGGGAACACAATCACATAATGGCCTGAATCTAACTTGGTTTCAAACACACCGTCTGACATAAAATAATTCCCGGACTCATACACTAACACTGGGCACCCCTGTCCTCCCCTAGGCGATAATGTCCTCGGGCAAGATACAATTATTTTCTCATTTTATCACAGTTCACAAAAGTATTCATATCAATTATATAGTTACATGCATAGACCTCTAGTTACAGCATGCATGTAGTCTCCTACAATCCATTTCAATCAAAACAATCAATACAATTAGAACTAATTCAAGATAGAAGAACAAATCGGGGATGTACCATTTGTAATGCTTATCGGAAGATTCATGTATGGAGAGTGACACTAGACCTCTCTCCCTAACACTTGCTCTTTCTTTGTGAGATCACCCAAAACTTGCACTTTGCGTGAGATCACCCAAAAAACTTGCACTTAGCTAAGATCTCCCAAAAAATCACTCTCTACAACATTCCAGGGACATATTTCTATCATTTACACTCATTTACATTAGGTGAAAACTTTCCTTTACTACTACTTTTACACACTTTTACATATTTTTGCATACTTTGCTCAAATTTTTCATATACAAGACTTTGAATACTCTTTTTCTCTTCTTTTGCAGGTTTTTCCTTAATACACAACAAGAATTATACTACAACATCAAATAAAAGCATAACAACATGTATAAGTAACGCATGGGCTTCACCCCCTTAAGGTCACTTTCCTTTCTAGTCTTCACGCTTCACTTTGCAATCACTTCATGCTTCACTTGTCCACTCGGCACATTATTTTCTGCACGTTCTACAAGAACATAAGGTACGCATCTCTTATCTACTTTATGTTATCGAGCATTCACTCAACAAAATAAAGTGGGGAAAATTTAGACAAAAATCACGGACTTGGGTACATTTATAAGTCCTAAAAGAATACTATCATTTATATGATTCTTAAGCAAGAAAACTAGTGGCTAACAACTATCTTTGGAATCTTTTCTTTGTCTCTTGCTTTCTATTTGGTCTTACACACCCTACATCCCAGTTAGAACTTTACTTGTTTATATTTTATGGCTTCGGACACCAACGCCCAACCATGACAACAACACCCGGGAACTCCTATCCCCTCTGGGTGCCCCTGACCCTTTCTTACTTTACTCACTCTTTTTGGGTCTCTTTTATCTTTTGGAAATATTTTTCATGTATGGGTCAGCCCTCTAGTTGTCAATTACAAAATTCAAACAAGTGAGTCATATAAATACATACTTATGTGTTCAAAATAAAGTACCAAGAACTAAGCATTACTATCATCACCTAAGTTTGCATTTAAAAGGCACCTAAATCACTCATAGGTTTCCATCTAGCATCCATTCAAGGAAATGGGTTGCATCATATTTGCATACATAGCATAGAAGAGGAAGTTCATTCTATTTCATTCACACATGTTATACATTTCTACATTCTAGCTATAACCCGCTATTAAGTGCAAATTGCATAAGGGAATCCTAGGGCACCATTCTTACACACTCACAATAACTACATGGAGTCTAAGATATAGTGCAACACTTGGTCATAAGTTCACTCTCGGGGTGACCGTTGGGGTCAATCTAACTCCCATTCTATATTTTTCTTTTTAGTTTTGATGTGGTTTATGGGCTTGTGCAAGTGAATATCTCTTTTGCATGTTACAAGTACCCTCGGTGATCTAAGAATTACTATTAAGTGATCAACAGGAAACAACAACAAAAATCTTGCAACAAAGTTAAAACCATATTCTTACTATTTGCACAATCACACAGGCCCAATATCAATCTCCAATTCCGTGTGCCCATGTCCATCTTTGTTCATGAGTTACATAATTTATACTAAGCATTTACGACACTCTACCCAACATTTTTAACACTTTTCCCAGTTTAGATCAGTTCCATATTGAGTATAAATCAACTAAGTCTCTTCATCTATCTCTTGTGCTTAGGGTTTTATATTTACATCTTAGTTTACTTGTGTCATTTTTTTATTTTACCATTTATACATCAATTACTCTGCAATATTTAGATTTAATTCAAATTAAATTAAATCAGTAAGTTTGAAAGGTGGTGTAGGATATGGCTCATGTATTGTCCCCTTGTGGATCATTGGAGCAATGTTCCTTGTATTGTAGCTTGGTCCTACCTCTATTTTATTCTTGTGATCCCTTATTGAGATGTAGGGTCACTATCATAATCAATCATGAGGTCATTCTCACAACCTCTTTGTGGAATTATTTATGACACAATAACTCTATTCCATTTTCTTATCTTGGTGGGTAGGACATACCACTTCCATGACACAAAAATGGGTTATGCATTCTTTTTTTAACTATTTCCCTTGGTTGGCCTTGGCCATTTTTCCACCCATGGATAAAGAACAAAATGAGGAAGAAACCACAAAATCCACTAAGAAAATAACCACTAACCGAGAGCCCATTCTAGATAGTCATGACCTTCCGTAGAAGGTCATCAAGGAAATTTGGATGACATAGACCCTCCATTTATGGTCTCTTCATGTAAATCCTCATTTTAAGACTTCATTAATAGGGAATTTAATTTTTTTCTTTACTTTATGTTTCTCGATCTAAATACCCATATATTTAAATCCAACATAAACCTTAATGTTCACTGTTCCAAATTCACATAATTTAGAAAAAAACATTCATTTAGCTAATCCATCTCATAACAGTAACCATATGTAGCTGTAATGACTCGGTACCAAACCGATCTCTCATTTCATGACTCGGTATTAAACCGATCTCTCATGTGTATACCAAGTATACTTTTGGTTCCCTTATTCCATCAAGGGTCAATCAAGTGTTAAAAACTAAAGTGCCTATCTGAGTATCTGTTATGGATACCCATCTAACATCACACATCTTTAGTCCAGGTGAAATCAAGACAATGCAACTAGTAACTTGTGATACTTTGGCCAAAGTTTCAAGACATGTATGCCATGTCTTTATTCCAAGATGACATACTCATCAACAGGAATATGTATTTCACCACACTCAATTTTTTTATCTAGATTAGACTATCTTAACTTATCTCAAATCCATGTCTTTGTTATATACTAAGTAGAGCTAACACACATAAACTAGTGTTGATAGTCTGCTTATGAAGACTAAGGAAAACAAGCGCTTCCAAACCGACTTGTGTCACTTCGGATCCACTTCCTCGCCCGTAGTAATCATAAGATGACATCGACACTAGGCCATACTATTATCACTAACTAGTGTATAATAGAGACCTGGATCCATATTTTATGATAGTAACACTTAAGGGAGCTAGGCGGATAATCGTGCCATAGTGGCTACTCCACAGTAACCAAATAATGACTCACATCATTAAATGGGTATCTAGTGTAGTAAGCAACTATGTTGCAGACAATCCATTGAGTTCCATTAAGTGAAACATCATAACTTAACAAGTTCATTAATTCATTTAATTCACAACTTGTTAATTCACCCTTATTAATCTTATCGTTAGGTGTCATGCCTAAGGATCATTTAGGGTTCGAAATGAATATTCCTTTAAGCAAGGATTGTAATGTTTAATTCACCTTTATGTAGGATTGTAGATTTTAAGAATGCATTATGCTTAATTATTAAAGCATACTTTTTCCATATGAACATATAAGTGTCATGTTTGCATTTCGATTGTATTTATTATAGGGCAGCAACCTCATATAAACATACATAATTTAAATGCACTATTAATAGACTTACTTCACACGTTTAATTAGCTTAGATACTTAATTATTGTAACAACTTACTTAACTTGTCACCATACAACTTAAGTCGTTCAAAATTTTCCAAAATAATTATAAATTAAATTCATTAGTCCTCCGGATATAACCAATTATGTTGAGGAAGAAGTCTCTTTTGATATCAAAGTTTAAACTATATAGTTCGAGATCAATTTCCTAACTTAATTGGTAGTCCTAACTATATGACATCTTCTTATAAGAAGCCAAGTATATTTATATTCTCTAGACAACCATATTTCAATAAGCTTAGTTACTAGGTATATAGCTTAAGCCATTCATTTATTATTCCTTAAAGACTTGTTCATTCTTACTAGATGAACTCAGTTTAATTACCACTTAAGGGAGTTCTTAAGGTACTTAGATAGTCATCTAATGATAACTCAATTTTTCCTTCTAGTATATTTTTATTCATTATAACAAGCAACTCAAACAACATTGATCCATAATGTTTATACCAATCATACAAATAACTTTGTTAAACATCTGTTTAAATTTGTTAAATTGATAACTTGCATGCAATATCTCATTTAGGATAGAATCCTATTATATAAGCCATACATTCCTATAGTTTCCTTATACTCAAGCTCTATATAACAGTAACTTTCATATAAAGCCTACTTCCTTAAGAAAGCTTAATAACTAAAATCATCATTTCCAAACAATTCATTTCCATCAAGGTAAAACATATCAAATTGAACAACTTTATTGCTTTCCAGAATAAGATATCAAATCATGTTTGTAGAGATAGATCAACCCTTCATTTCAACTGTTTACAATAATGGCCAAAGGCCTCAATCATTCTTATACATAATTTTATTAATATTGAAATCAACAATAATCATTCAACCCATTCAACTTTCTTCATCAAGAGAATATATGCAAATTTTATATGTCTTCCTTCTTTCATCTTTCATGAAGTCCATCTGCAAAATTTTTAGCATGTGTCAGTTCATATGAACCGAGCATGATAGGTACTAATTCTTCATAACAACATGCTCTAACTTAATAACTTCATAAAAGGAACACTGCTTTTAAGTTAAATTATCCTAAGGCTAAAAAATAGCACATTTCATTTTGAACATAACACATGAACATCTTTAAAAGAATTTCAAGCAAAGTCATAAACATAATCACATTGAATCTATCATTCAAGTGTTTACACAATAAAATAGAATTCATCCAATCAACCATGTTGGGAAATATCAAAGAAAGTAGCACCTTAATAGGTTAGGTATACAACAACCACATGGGGCCCTACTTATATGTTGCGAGTTATAACTAGAATATCAAGTTTACAAGACATACAATATTAACTCATTAATTCATACTCACTTCAACAAGAAGTAACAAGACTGAATGATAATACTTCAAATATAGCCCATACTATATCATTGTTGCATCAACTTTACCTTATCAAGGCATAAGATCTAAATATAAGATATAAACTTAACCTATTAAAGGATTTTAGATTATGATAAACAATCCCATATATATATATATATATATATATATATATATATATATATATATATATACATATACATACATATATATATATATACATACATATATATATACATACATATATATATACATACATATATATATATACATACATATATATATACATATACATACATATATACATATATATATATATATATATATGATATATACATATATATATACATACATACATATATATATACATACATACATATACAATATATATATATATACATATATATATATACATATATATATATATATATATATATACATATATACATATATATATATATATATATATATATATGTATATATGTATTATGTATATATCATATATATATATATATATATATATATATATATATATACATAGATATATATATATAGATATATATATATACATACATATATACATATATATATATGTATATACATATATACATACATACATACATACATATATATATATATATATATATGATATATACATATATGTACATATATATGTATAGTATATATGTATGTATATATGTATATATATATATATATATGTATATATATGTATATATATATATATATATATATATATATACATACATATATATATATATATGTATGTATATATGTATATGTATATATATATATATATATATATATATATATACATATATATATACATACATATATATATATATATACATATACATACATATATACATATATATATATATATATATATATATATATGTATGTATATATATATATATATGTATGTATATGTATATATATATATATATATATATATATATACATATATAGTATGTATGTATATATATATATATATATATATATATATATATATATATATATATATATAGACACACACACATACATATCAAGTCATGACATGCATCGTACATAGTTACTCCTATTTTAAGATCAGACTTAAGAAATTTCTTAATTTCAAGTATGGCCACAATCGACTTGAAAAATCCTTAACACTATATAGCCAACATCACGGACCTTCCATTACATAACCTAGGTTTCCATAATAGTATAAGTATACCATACCTAGTCATCTATCGTAAACCACAAGCCAACGGTTATCTCAACTCAAGTATCAGATCCTTTAACTACTCGTAAACCTTAGAGACAAGAAGACTTGAGGACTAATCACTTCACATTCTAACATGAAACAACTTCTTTTACCATTTTTATATGACTAAAACCCATATTAGTTAAGCTTATATCAAGCTCAAAAGAAGAGATAAAACATGTATACGTCTATACTCCTTAACTATTCCAAGTTAAGATTAAATCTCTTAACATCATGAACCAAATGGTCATCCAATACTCAAAGATTGAAGAACAAGGAGTAAACAAAGTATTCAACTTACTTTGTAATCATTTCAACAATAGTTCTTACCCATTCATTAGACATCAAAACATTCTTAACCAAAATAGCCTATCTTGAATCCTTAGAATTTGATAGAGCTATAAGGAAAATCATAAATTAAGGAAGGAATCTACTACTAGCTCAGGGAGAGCCTAAGGATTCTATATCGAACCTTAAATTTTTACAACATCACAAAGGTTGAGAAATAAAGTCATGAATACAATGTATACGACCTATATCCATTATATCGATAACTTGATATATAGAATTTTGAAAAAAGAAGATTAAATCCATATCCAAGGAAACCCAACAGTTAATCATGCTTCCCTCAATTTTTAGGAATAACTAAATTGAACAGAGACTATCTCTAAAGATAATAATGCAAACAACATCACTTAATTGTCGAGCAGTAGACTCAAACTACAAAATGGATTTCCATAGATCACCCAAGGAGTTATTATCACTTATCTAAAAAGGGGTTTGTATCGAATGAACAAGACCCACAACCCCAAATCATTTTTCAACCATTCAATAGCCACAAGTCATATCGACTTGGCGTTGGTAATAAAAAACAAAGACCAAATAATCACAGAGACATGATAATAGTAGGTTTTGTATCTGTTCTAAATAAAGCATATTTCTTATCAAGATTTAACAAAGGGTAGGTTAAGTATCCCACAAACCACTGAATGATTCCAGACAAACTTTCACAAAGATGTAAGTCTCAAACCCTATAAAGTCGCATTAAACCAGAATACCTTGCCTTCAAAGAACAAGATGCAATGAATAACCATTGTTATAAACACACACATTCATTTTTATAACACATTACTATCATTTTGCAAATCATTATTATAACCCATAAGTAGAGTAACAACATACATCACTTATAAGAGATTATAATGAAATATAAAGTAATAACTGGTTCAGAATTCATTTTAACAACATGAGATCCATTTTTAAGATAGATATCAAAAACCCAGAACCTCAAAACCACATTCTAGTTAAGAAAAATTTCTTTTGTGAAACAATTAAATAGAGCAAGATTTTGCAAAGAGTTAGAGCCTATCATGCCTGGTAGAGCTCCTAAAATTCTTCTTCAAGCTCCCGAGTTTCTCTTCCAAACTTTCACGACAACCTCCACAATAAAATCAAACAAAATTCCATAGAAAACCTTCCATTCCTTCTTCAACCAGTTTATAGCCATGGCCATTTAATTCTTCCTCTATTTCCTCCTTGAAAATAGCCAAATTCATGTTTAACCAAACCTCAAAACCGAGTTCAAACAACAGGAGTTCCACATGCAGAGCAAAAGAAACTCGAGAAAACAAATGAAAAACAAAAACCAACTATACTCTTTTCACCAAAAACCGACATGTTTTCCCCCAAGGTGGTTTTGGCAAAAGCTTCAATGTCATTAATGTATGTATTAAATGCCAGAAATCCCGCCAAATACCAGTTGCCAACTAAATTTTGCTTAGAAAATTTCCATTGAACTTTCCTTTGATAACTACTAGCACCATATTTGGCGGACATGCCAAGTTTGACTTGGTCTCCCACCAAAATATGGAGGTGGAGATCATTAAATTCCACTTTTAAATTTGCAAGTATGTGGGAAGGTGGGGCACATGCCTTTAACTAAAACCATTTACCATTCCATTCCCCAATGCCAATTGTGGTTGGATATGAGGTTAGGACTTTTAGGTCCTTTTCTCTAATATGGTAAGTTCTAAGTTTTAAATAATAGTATTAATCCACATATCCATATCTTCTAGCAAAATAAAAACCTTAGGTTAGAATAATTTTAGGTTAGGTTGTTTTATTTAATCAAAAGATCTCATGTCTTAGGTCTAGGTCAATTCCATAGAAATTCAAATCTCACCATAGTATAGGTTAGGTCTAAATCAATAACAACATAAAGGACCTTTCCAAAATTTTATTTCTCACATTAATAACATTTTCAATACGAACTAGGATTTCCAAGCATGTAGAATCTTTTATCATAGAACAAAGCTATACACAAACTGAGATTAGAATCACAAGAATCGGATCAACATTAAAAATTGAAATTCCAGAATAAATATAAACTCAAGTAGTCACTATATTAAATTCATAATCACATATCGATTTAGGAGAATACCTTAGATCACTACAATTGATCCAAGGTGCTATCCTAATCTCGATATCGATACAAAGTCAACAATTATTCCAAGACATATAATATATATGTTTTCCATGGAGATACTTGCGATATGTGGCTAATATACCCAAGTTATATGATTTCAAACTTTCCACAAGCTAAAACCAATAAGTTCATTTCCCCTCAGTTAGTTATAAAGATCACAACATGAGTATATTGGGTACTACCATATGATTGATTAGGTAGTTATATCCTCATTAAAGGATGTGAGTACCTTTCTAGGGAATGTATGAGTTGAGTCTTCTACTTGAGTACACACTCAAGAACACAATCACATGTTCCCATCTTGGGAATAAATTCCTTAAGAAGCATTGTATGGTGTGTGCCTAGCTTAAGGCATTACATACCTCCTGCATAAAAGGGCATCTCGCCCCCATCAAATTAGTTCAAAAAAGTTTTCAAAATTAGTGAATAATTATATTATTCATAAGCCATACTTATTAAACAAAGTAAACAAAATATTCCAAACATTCAACTAGTTTTCCATACTAGAGATTCACCTAATAACATCAAGAACGCTCGAATCAACACTTTCCATTAAAAAGTAAGTTTTTCTCAAACCAGTTAACATCACAAAAATCATACCATAGTTCTTATTTCATTAAATATCTCAAGTATGTCAATATATGATTTAAAAACTTAAATAAAGAACACAATCAATCAAGGTTGTTAATCAATCCCAACATCAAGTAAAAAGGTTGTTTTAATTTTCCCTCTAAAAAGATTGTCCCGATGATCAAATTAGTTCAAAAAAGTTGTCATCATAGTCATAATATATTTTATTCAAGTTCAATTCTTAAACAATAAACAAAATTTTCCAAAATTCAACTTTTTTTCAGAGGTTCCATCAAAACGCTTAGCAATTGTATTAAAAAGTCTTCTTCTCAAAAAAAAAACAAAATCAAAGATAGTTCTCCAACTAAATTCTCAAGGTCAATATATGATAGAAAAACTTAAATAAATGTCAAAATCATTTTTAAAGTAATCAACATCAAGAAAAAGGTTCTTTTTCAATTTTTCCCGTTGTACCAACAATCTAACTAGCATCATCTTTCTTTCCCATCTCTAAATCCTTCATTTGTTTCTTCTTTTTCACCAACAATATTGTTCTAAATCCATTATGAGTCCTTGTACTTTTAAAGCCTCTCTTCCTTTCCATGTCATTACTACTAGCATCATCTTCTTTCCCATTCTTTTTGAAGTTTCCAACAATATTGTTCTCACCATTATGAGTTTTAGTGTCCTCCTTCTTGCCCCATGTCTTTCCACGCTTATTTACCTTTTTGTGAGCAGCAATGGCTTGGAGCTTTTTCTCCTGCCTAATGGCCTTCTCAAATATTGCTTCCATCATTGGTGGCCCATGCACATCAACTTCACCACCTATTATAGGTTTCAAGCCCATAATAAACTTCCTTATGTGAAATTTCTCATCTGTTTGATATTGTGGTACATACTTAAGGAGTTTGGTAAATTTCTCCCAATACTCAGTTATAATCATTCTACCTTGTTCAAGGTTTTGAAACTCTATCATATTTTGGTCATAATATAATTGGGGTAACCAGTGCTGCCTAAAATAGGCCTTAAACTGGTCCCATGTTATGTTTTCATTATCTACTCCCAATTCCACTTTCCGGTTATCCCACCATGAGGACACCTCGTTGGAGAGTTGATATGCTCCCCATACTACTTTGGTTTCTTTAGAGAAGTTCCTTATTGCAAAGTACTTCTCCATCTCGCTGAGCTAATTCTCAGCCCCATCTCCCAGTGTGGTACCTTCAAACTTAGGTGAACTTATTCTTTTTGTCTTTTGACAACACAACCACCAAGCATGCTCTTGCATTTGGAGGTTGATTGGGTACATTTGCATTATAAGCATCATTGTAGCTATTTCTAGCATTGGAATCTCCAGCGTGTATGTTGTTTTCATTATGTGGTTGTTCTGAGATGGTTCACTTTCAGACTCAACATTATTTCTAGCCACTTGTTATTCAAGTACAAAAACTGATCCCTTGTGTCCAATAGAGTAGTAAGGATCTCATCCAACGCTTTGAGTTGTAGTTGCTTCACCACCCGGAGGCTAGTCATTCGTAGCTTCTCCCCTTGTTCTAACCATTTTTGTTAACAAGAAATTAATTTTTATCAGTGATGGACTCAAATAGGTCTAAGAGTTGAACCTTCATCTTGATACCAAAATGTAACATCCTCATTTTAATACTTCATTAACAGGGAATTTTTTTCTTTACCTTATGCTTCTTGATCTAAACCATGACAAAGTGGTAGAGAATTCAACAAGCTTTACGTAGGTACCTGAATGAGGAAAATGGACTCCGTATGCTCAAGATACAATTAGTCAAAGTTTGGTCAACAATAAGACCCGACAGGGCAAGCGTCAACGTGACAAATGCGACACGTGGCGGAAGCAAAGTGCATTCGGGAGAGAAAATAAAAGTGTTATTTTGTGATGCCAATCTTTTAAACGTCATGATCGATATTTCGCCACATGGTGGGTCCTTAGGCCACCACATGGCCTACCACCACGATGACTAGGTAGTTATACCGAACCAACTCGGATGTTTATTCCAACTCAAAGCAAGTTATATTGGATATTGAGTTGATTATTCATACGTAGTCCATATGGTTGGCAAGTTAATTATTTTCCTTAAACGAGTGAGATTATTCACTACGGCGATATGCTTATTTTAATTGGAAAATATTAAATGGTTCACGATATACACTACGTGGCATTCCCTCCAATACCACCGCCAGTTATTACATCCACCGACTATGCTACATAAACATGGCCTGTGTATATAGCTCGGCTTGCCACCCACGTGGCATAGTTTGTAATAATAATAATAATAATAATAATGGTTTTTACAGTCCAGGCTCTATTTCTCTCATTACCCACGTATGTGCCCACATTTTATATGGAAGACCCACGTGTATAAAGTGGGAGGCAGCGAAAGTTACATAGTGCAGGCCTACGTGGCCATGGTGGACTGATCTTGGGCAGCGAACGGTCAAAGGGGAGGCCACGTGAAAGAGAAGGCGAGCCATGTAGCCACGTGGTGGCATTCAAACCAAGTGGAGATGGTTAATAGTTATAATGGTAGGTGTATACCATGTGGAGTGGTAAATAAATATAATGTGGCCGTTTACAATGTAGTACAAGCCTTTAATAAGGATAAAACAATTATAGGGGTGGGTGGCGAGAATCAAACCCCGCCTACATAAATAGCCATAACACCTCATCACCATACCTACCGGGTATAAAAAGGGAGCTCAGTGTATTTGATAGCAAGTTTTCCCGTGTAGGACCATATGCCATAAAAGGCACTTTTCATATATCACTCATTTTGAAGGAGTTAGAAGCATTTTCAGCTCTTGCTGTAAAACGGGCAAATGCATAGAATTTTCTCATGTTCCTAGTGAAATATTTATCTTCCCATTTTGGAGGTGTTCCCGACTCTATTTTATTCAACGAAATTCACGTCAGTGTTTGGTATCCATCTAGAGTCTTTGTCAAGCGTGTCGCTCATCCAAGGAAGATTATTGAAGATGTATATTTCTGCAATGGTCACCATCAACGAAGTTCTTACTTCTCATTGGCTTGGATCGTTTGTATTCATATTTCCAATTCAGAGTAATCTACTAGATCTTGATCACTTTATTTTATCTAGTTCAGATTCATGTGTAATCGGCTAGGTATGTGATCATAAAGGGCGGAATCCCTATACCACTATCATAAGGGTAGAATTCCTATACCACTATCACATGGGTAGAATCCCTATATAACTATCATTTGGATACTCAGATTAGATACAATCCTGGTATCCTCATTTAGATTCATCTCTTCATTGTATGTTTTTACTAGTTTACAACTCTAAAGTGTAATGAATGCTTCATATGAACCTAGAGACGTAGGCATTTCCAAACTCCGTTATCAATTTCATTTTGCATGCGTGCGTGCGTGTGTGTGTGTGTGTGAGTTATATTTACATTTCATTTCCCATTTGAAGTTGATAGCATATGTGGAGTATAAAATATTACATTGCCTATAGGGGTCCGTAATGCTAGAATATTCACCCATGTTTACTGGATCAAGCTATCTCTCGCTCATGTTCTGGGATTCACCGATTAGGGGTGAATTAATTGATATATGTGCAATTGAGTGGTATTTCTTCCTTCCGCCCTTTAAGTACCGGTTCATACTTGCCATTTGACATCCTGTCAGTGGAGAATTAAGGGAAATTTCTAAGTTTTAATGTCTCTGTAATGGAAAGAAATTGAATTTGAAGGAAGGGCCCTTCCATTTCAGCCTATTTTGTCATAAGTCTAGCATGGGATCTTGTCGTTCTTCCTTTTGCGAGTTCTTTGCTGAAGCCTCATTTGAAGATTGATCAAGATAAAACCCAAAACCCCGCAATGCTTCAAAGGTGGCTATCAAAGGTTTGGTCGATTTCTAAGGACATGGATGAGATCAAGGAGGAGATTCTTACTCACTGTATGGCACGATGATATATCATAAACAATCAATTGGGAGGCACAACTTAGTTGATGTGGCACAAAGGATCGGTGGTGCCAACATACTTTCAAGTGCCTTGGGCTAATTCTCTCTCCACATGGATCATGTTGAGCTAGAGCAGCGTGGGGTAATGGAGGGGTACGCTACTTTCCATTCGCATCCCATCCTCGGGGCGCTACAAGCTTTGATTATTGGTTAGAAGGAAATTACACACCACCTAGGCCTTGAGCTTCCTCCACAAGCTTTTGTTAATTTTCCATGCAAGGATTCTTCCACCGAGTATGGCCAAGCAATTTCTATCGACTTGGACATGGTGTTTCTCGAGCGAGCAATGGATAAGGTTCTGAGTTTTTGATCTTCCATAGTTCTCCATAATATCATAGTCTTATATGTATCTCGGTTATGTATACAACTATGCTATTTTTGATGCAATAGGTTGGCTAATTGGGAAATTTCTCATTGTCGGATCTTGCCACCTTTAACGTAGTAATGCATTTATACTAAGACCATCAAGATGAGCTACGCTATCTATGGAAACTAAAATTGTAATTTTTTGCAGGCTAGGGCCCTTTCCCTAGGTAATATAAGCAAAAAAGTCAAAAAGTTTGTGTATGCCTCAAAAAATTAGATTTTCTATTATAAATAATGATAAAAATTCAATCAAATTATTAAGACTATCTCTATAAGAGGGAAGATCGCAATTAATTTCAAACTTGACATCAAATATGGTTAAGGAAACTTCACTTGTTTAAAACCTTCGTGTGAAATAAGATTAAAGGCTTAAGCTATTAGTGAGTTACAAGTAGTTTGTAATCATCAACCCAAGTTCCATTCCCATTAATCCCATTTGACACTTTCAATAAGTGGTCATGGGGACACCTTGAGATAGGGGTTGCACTTCTCCATGTGTACCAAATGGAACACAATAGTGCACTTTGAATGTGAATCACTTAGTGAACATTGGAGAACTAAGCCCACCCCGTGTCCCATTTAAAGAAACATGCTCCTCAATTTACCCCCAAAATTTTAATCTTTGATCCTGTTTTAGTGTAAATCTTAGCTATTTCTCTTTGGATTAGATTGCATCATAGCCTTCAAATTTTGCATAAGGAGGATCATATATATTTTTTGGCTAATAAATAGGGTTCCCTCATTAAAATTGGCGTAGGCTCCTTTGTAGGATTTTTTTGAAAGTTTGTAATCTCAATGAATTATCAAGATAGTCTTCCATTGGGTCCAATTGGTTTTATCTTGGGACTCATGGACCAAGTTCATTAACTATGAGGGCCTCCCTTTAGATGTTTGTTTCTACATTTTTAATTACGGGGTTGTTAGATGTTCTTCTCATAGTAGGCCAACATTGTCTCGACTCCTCTTAGATGGAGTACAAAGAATAAGAATAGTTATTAGGACCCCGATTTTGTGTGGTGCAACCATGGTTACTTTTCAAACATCATTCCACCCCTTTCTTTCTCTACCTCATCCCTTGTTGCATGTGATTGGTGACATGGTGTTATGCTCTCTTGGTGTTGTGTTAGAAGCACCCTTTCAAAGGGGGTTTCCAAAGTTTATATTTTCTAACGAGACTAGGTCAGTTCACCAAAAAAGGTTGTTGCTCATCTTCTTATAAGATGGATCCCTCATTCCATTGTTCTTGAAAACAGTTATCCATGGTGGAGCTAGTTTGTACTACAAAACTCAAAGGCAACATATTTAAAGTAAAGAGGTTGAGATCAAAAGTTGAGGCAATGGTGAGTGATGGTTCGTTTAAGATGTTGGAGGATCTTCTCTCTTGGAGTGAGAGAATATTTGGGCCTACCTATGCTTATCTTTTTGGTTCCAAATGGATGGGGTTGGCTATCCCTATGAGATTCTCCTACACTTGTGACTTTGATGGCTATGGTTTCATTGAATTTTTACAATGGATTTTGTGAACTTTTCCTAATGGTGGCTAATGTGCTCTAGATGACATTTTTTATGTGTAATGATTGTTTCTTTTCTTGGTTGTTAGTATTTATTTATTTATTTTGTTGTTGGGGACTAATCCTCATGATTTCCCCAATATCCAGATTAGTAGCTCTGGTTAAAATAATTCTTACCCAATAATAAAAACCTTAGCGTGAAGTGCTTAATATCTTGAAGTGGAGCACATATACGTGAAATTCTTATAATCTTAAACCAAATTATCACCGAAATACTATTTTTATCATCTACACCTTCTACAAGCTACATGATAATATTTATAAAAATAAAATGCTCTAACATAATGCCAACATATTGTGATTTCAATTTTTCCACTAAGAGAATTTTCTTAGAAGTATTCATATTTTTAGAAATGTGTAGCAATATCTACATGGACTATATTTTATTTTGTTTTCATATTTGTAGGGTCTATATTATTAATGATGAAATAACACCTATGTTAGTGTAGGATATTTATTTTCCTTGTATTTATTTATTTACTTGGAGCTTTCCTAAACTCATGGGATATGCTTTCTTAGTTGTAATAGTTGTGTTGAGTTAGCTTACCAGTTGTGTTCAGTTAGCTCACTAGTTGTGTGGAGTCAACTCTACTTCTAATATCAATTAGTGAGAGTTATTCCCCACTGATCTAGGAGGAGGTTGCACATTCACCACATATATGTACTTGACTTGCATCATTCTATCTCATGGAGTATATGGAGCATTGAGTTTATTTAGAGCCATTCTTGCCTTGTGAGTTTTGATCATATTGCATCTTATTATTAGTTATTTCGATTTCTATAATTTCTCATGCATTCATTTTTCATTAGAGATCCAGAAACTCTAATATGGTATCAGAGCGATTCTGGTGATACATTTTCCATTATTGAGTTATTTGCAATTTTTTGAATACTTCATTTGTGAAACTAACAGTTCATGTGAAAATAGATCGACTCCGTCTTAGTTCTTTTTTCAATTGAGATTGTTATTTGCAAAAAAATCACATTACTTTATTGTTAGTAAAGGAGAAATCTTGTAGTTTTTTTGTGGTGGTCATTTCTACGTAGGAGAAAGCTTCTGGAAATGTGTTTGGGCCATTGCTTGTTACAGAGAATCTTCCAAAGGCATTTTTCGGTGTGATTCTGATTTGGTTTCACTCGAAATCAACTAGGGCGTCCTCAGATCTGGGTTGTTGTTTTGACCATCAAAGCCACATTTTTGTTGTGTGAAGGGCATTTTTCCTATTTGGAGCCACATTTTTGTAGTCTGGAGGGGCATTTTTGTTGTGTGAAGGGTGTTTTTGTCATTTAGAACCACGTTTATGCAATCTCGAGGGGCATTTTTGTTGTTTGTAGCCATGTTTTTGTAGTCCGGAGGGGTATTTTGTTGTTTATAGCCATGTTTTTGCAGCCTAGAGGGGTGTTTTGTTGTTTAGGATCTCTACATACCATTGGAGAGGCGTTTTCCCTTCCCTGGTAGTGTAAAACTTCAATTTTGACATGGTTTTCCCCCTTGTTATGATAAAAATGACCCTTGGTATGTTGTCTTCAACTCCAACGTGCCCTAGCTAATATGGCATTTTATTTTATTGCAATTATCTCCAATTTTGACTCTAAAGTTATTTCAAAACCTGGGATTATTTGTTTTTTGGAAAACAAAGTCATTTTGAAAAAAACATTGCATCAAAAGGAATTAAGTGTTTAATTAAATATGTATCTTCGCCTGATGAAGATGAAGGGTGAGGCCCGGGTTAGCGGAGGTCAATTCCCCTAACAATTTAAACCATTTTGTTCTTCATTCCGTCCTAGTTCCAATGAGTATACACATGACCCCCTTTCCTCTCATTTTTGGCATTTTTAAAATCAGTTTGTAAAATTTTAATTAAATAAGCCATTATTTACGGAAATTGTATTTCTTTATAACGTTTGATATGTAGCTCATTTTTAAGCATTGTTTTAGTCAAAAGTACATGTTTTCTTGTGCTCTACATGATGGATTCATTTATTTTTGTAAACAAACTACTTTATAAAGTGCCACATTTTGGGGGTTCTTGTAAAACTCACTAGGGACTTGTACTTTTCGCACTAAGTTATAAAGTGCCATCTAGGATAATTTGGGGGTTTATTTGCATTATGGAGTTTCAATTTTACTTTTCTATTGTTATGCTCAACTATGGGAACTTTTTGTCTTGGAAGGCAGGCATTATCAATCATTGCACTATGCACAATTTTGTTGCCCTACTTCCATGGTCTTGTTCTGAGCCCGATGAGCCTCTACAGAAGTATGAGTGGTTTAACCATAATGATGAGGTTTATGGCCTTCTCAATCTTACTATTTCTAGGGATACATTGCATTTTTTCGAGCACACTAAGTGCCATCTCATTTCCTTGACCATTATCCGACAATTGTATGATAACCTTGTTTCACCATCTGAGAGTGACGCTTCCTGGACCACTCTAGTGCCTCCATAGATTCTCCCCCTTCTCACATCCCTTTCATTGTTGAGTGTTCCTCTACACTTGTTGCTACTCATGAGTCCCATGTTGACCATTCACCACAGGATCTTGTTATTGAGCACACTCTCCCTATTGTTTCCTCCATAGAGCTCATTGTCACCCATGTTCATGCTTCCATTCACTCTTCACAATAGTGTTCTATTAGATAACCTTCCTCTGAGACAAATGTGACCATTGCCTCTCATGCTCCATTGCATCTTGATTTCTTAGTTGATGACACTCCACATACACCGGTTACCTTTGAGTGTAATGTTGCTTCATCTTGGACTTCTAATAGCTCTTCGCAACAATCTTCTCCTCCTACTTCATGTTGTGATGTTTATACATTCTTGTCAGACATTTATCTCATTGAGAAACTCCATTGTGACGAGTATCTGACCACCCTGAGTTGTCTATTTATATATTCCACTTGTGTTGCATTACAGGAATATGCTCTTCGATTGAGCCATCACACATTTTGGAGGACCCATTCATCTCTCTCGTTGGGAGTGCCCACCTTGGGAAATTTGTCACTTCCACTATTTCAGAGATGTTTCATGATCCACCTCTTATTGTGGATCCCTTTTTGTGGCTTATTGGGCCCCCACCGCCTTCTCTCTTTGACACATATACTACAATGCCATTACCATTATCTTTTGTGAACATGTTTTCCAGGACCTATGCCACCTTTTAGTTGTAGACTAGATGCAGAGATCAGAGTATTATAGGCTTCTTCCTTCATGGATTGGGTTGACTTTTAGTACTCATTTTTCTGTCCTTCCCAAGGGTGGGAATGTTGTTTAGTGCAGGTGTATTCTCTTCAGTCTTTACATGGAGGACCACATCATTGACACTCTTCTTAGAGGACCTTCTTTTCCTCACTTCTTTCTCTCTCTACTATGGGGGATGATCATTGTACATGGGTACCTCATCAGGTTGAGTTACCGAGACCCACTACTTCTTCTTCTCTAGTTTTCTTGAGTGATTTTTGTGTCTCTCTTTTGGGATGGATTCTTTTCCCATTGGTTTTTCTCCTTTTCTCCACTTTATGAAATATTTGCATTGTACGTGGGTACTTCATCAAGGCCTTGTTTTAGGGGCCCATTTTCCTTGTTCACTACCCACTTAAGTTGTGCTTATGGGGGTGTTAGTGTAGGATATTTATTTTCCTTGTATTTATTTATTTACTTGGAGCTTTCCTACACTCATGGGATATGCTTTCTTAGTTGTAGCAGTTGTGTTGAGTTAGCTTACTAGTTATTTTGAGTTAGCTTACATGTTGTGTTCAGTTAGTGCACTACTTGTGTGGAGTCAACTCTACTTCTAGTATCAATTAGTGAGATTTATTCCCACTGATCTAGGAGGAGGTTTCACATTCACCACCTATATTTAATTGACCTACATTAGTATATCCGATGGAGGATATAGAGCATATGGAGCATTGTGTTGAATTGAATCCATTCTTTCATTATGATTTTTGATCATATTACATCTTATCATTAGTTATTTCAATTTTTGTAATTTCTCATGCATTCATTTTTCATCGAGAGATCCAAAAATCTAATATCTACATGGACAATATTTTATTTTGTTTTCATATTTGTAGGGTCTATATTGTTAATGATGAAATAACACCTATATTATTCATAGTATAACTATTCACAAAAAAATGTTGGTGGTACGAAAACATGCCACATGATTGTCACACTAGGCCCAAAATTCATTGTTCCAAATTCACACAATTTAGAACAAACATTCATTTAGCTAATCCATCTCATAACAATAACCATATACATTTATAATGACTTGGTACCAAACCGATCTCTCATTTCATGACTCGGTATTAAACTAATCTCTCATGTGTATACAAAGTATACTTGTGGTTCCCTTATTCCATCAAGGGTCAATCAAGTGTTAAAACTAAAGTTCCTATCTGAGTATTTGTTACGGATACCCATATGACATCACGCATATTTAGTCCAGGTGAAATCAAGACAACGCAACCAACAACTTGCGATACTTTGGCCAAAGTTTCAAGACATGTATGCCATGTCTTTATTCCAAGACAACATACTCGTCAACAAGAATATGTCTTTCACCACACTCAAAAAATGTTATCTAGATTAGACTATCTTGACTTATGTCAATCACATCCATGTCTTTTTATATAATAATTAGTGTTATCATGGATAGAGTGGTGATGATAGTATACTTATGATGACTAAGGGAAAACATGCACTTCCAAAACCGGCTTGCGTTGCTCCGGATCCACTTCATCACCCGTAGTCATCATAAGATGACATCGACACTAGGCCATATTGTTATCACTAACTAGTGTATAACAAAGACCTAGATCCACATTTTATGATAGTAATGCTTAAGGGAGCTAGGCGGATAATCGTGCCATAGTGGATGTTCCACAATAACCAAATAATGACTCACGTCATTAAATGGGTATTGTGTAGCAACAACTATGCTATGACAGTCCATTGAGTTCCATTAAGTGAAACATCATAACTTAACAAGTTCATTAATTCATTTAATTCATAACTTTTTAATTCACCCTCATTAATCTTATCATTAGGTGTCAAGCCTAAGGATCATTTAGGTTCGAAATGAATACTCCTTTAATAAAGGATCCTAAATTTTAATTCACCTTTGTGTAGGATTTCAGATTTGAAGACCGCATTATGCTTAATTATTCAAGCATACTTTTTCCATATGAACAAATAAGTGTCATGTTTTCATTTTGATTGTATTTATTATAAGGTAGAACCTCATATAAACATACATAATTTAACTACACTATTAATAGACTTACTTCACACATCTAATTGGATTAGATACTTAATTATTGTAAATATTTACTTAACTTGTCACCATACAACTTACGTCATTCAAACTTTTCCAAAACAATTATAACTTAAATTCATTAATTCTCCATATATAACCAATTATGTTAAGGAAAAGTCTCTTTTCATATCATAGTTTAAACTATATAGTTCATATCGGTTGCCTAACTTAATTGGAAGTCCTAACTATATGACATCTTCTTATAAGAATTCAGGTATATTTATATTCTTTAGACATCCATATTTCAACAGGCTTAGTTACTAAGTATATAGCTTAAGTCATTCATTTATCATTCCTTAAAGACTTGTTCATTCTTACTAGATGAACTCGAGTTTAATTAAGGGATTTTTAAGGTACTTAGATAGTCATCTAACAATAGCTCAATTATTCCTTCTAGTATACTTTTATTCATTATAAAAAGCAACTCAAACAAAATTGATCCATAATGTTTATACCAATCATACAAAAACTTTGTTAAACATCCGTTTAAATTTGTTAAATCGATAACTTACATGCAATATCTCATTCGGATAGAATCCTATTATATAAGGCATAAATTCATATAGTTTCCTTATACTCAAGATCTATATAACAATAACCTTCATATAAAGACTACTTCCTTAAGAACACTTAATAATAGAAATCGTCATTTCTAAACAATTTATTTCCATTAAGGTAAAACATATCAAATTGTACAACGTTATTTCTTTCCGTAATAAGATATCCAATCATGTTCACAGAGATAGATCAACCCTTCATTTCAACTGTTTACAATAATGGCCAAAGGCCTGAATCATTCCTATACATAATTTTATTAATATTGAAATCAACAATAATCATTCAACCCATTCAACTTTCTTCAGTCAAGAGAATATATGCAAATTTTATATGTCTTCCTTCTTTTTCATCTTTCATGAAGTCCATCTAGCAAAATTGTTAGCATGTGTGTCAGTTCATATGAACTGAGCATGATAGGTACTAATTCTTCATAGAACATGCTCTAACTTAATAACTTCATAAAAGGAACACTTTGCTTGTAAGTTAAATTATCCTAAGGCTCAAAAATAGCACATTTCATTTTGAACATACCACATGAACATCATTAAAATAATTTCAAGCAAAGTCATAAACATAATCACATTGAATATATCAGTCAAGTGTTTACTCAATAAAATAGAAGTCACCAATCAATCATGTTGGGAAATATCAAAGCAAGTAGCACCTTAATAGGTTAGGTATACAGCAACCACATAGGCCCATACTTATATGTTGCAAAGCTATAACTAGACTATCAAGTTTACAAGGCATACAAGATTAAATCATTAATTCATACTTACTATAACAAGAAGGAACAATACCAAATGGTAATACTTTAGACATATAACCCATACTATATCACTTTTGCAACAACTTTGACCTTAAGAGGCTCAGGTACTTTATTATACATAATCATATAACCATCACTATATACCTTATCAAGCCATAAGATCTAAATAGAAGTTATATAAGCTTAACCTATTAAAGGATTTTAAATTACGACAAACAAGCCCCTATCTAAATATATGTATTTATATATGTATGTACATATTAGTCTTGTGACATTCATCGTACATAGTCACTCCTATTTTAAGATTAGACTTAAGAAATTTCTTAATTTCAAGTATGGCCACAATTGAATTGAAAAATCCTTAACACTATAAGCCAACATCACGGACCTTCCATTACATAACCTAGGTTTCCATAATAGTATAAGTATACCATACCTTAGTCATCTACCGTAAACCACAAGCCAACGGTTATCTCAACTCAAGTATCAAATCCTTTAACTAGCCACAAACCTTAGAGACAAGAAGACTTGAGGACTAATCACTTCACATTCTAACATGAAACAACTTCTTTTACCATTTTTCTATGACCAAAACCCATATTAGTTAAGCTTATATCAAGCTCAAAAGGAGATAAAACGGGTATACATCTATACTCCTTAATTGTTCCAAGTTAACATTAAATCTCTTAACAATCGTAACCAAATGGTTATCCAATACTCAAAGATTGAAGAACAAGGATTAAACAAATACTTCAACTTAATCTGTAATCATTTCAACAATAGTTAATCACGCTTCCCTCAAGTTTCGAACAACTAAATTTAACGAAGTGTATCTCTAAAAGATAACAATGTAAACAACATCACTTAACTATCGAAGCATAGACCAAAATACAAAAATAATTTCCATAGATCATCCAAGGAGTTATTATCACTTATCTAAAAGGGTTCATATCGAATGAATAAGACCCACAACCCCAAATCATTTTTAACCATTCAATAGCCATAAGTTGTATCGACTTGGCGTTGGTAATAAAAAGAAATACTAAATAATCACGTAGACATGATAACAAAGAGGTTTTGTATCTATTTTAAATAAAGCATACCGCTTATCGGAGATTTAAAAAGGGTAGGTTAAGAATCCCACAAACCACCAAATGATTCCAGAGAAATCTTGCTCAAAGATGTAAGTCTCAAACCCTCTAAAGTACTACATTAATCTAGAATATCTTTCCTTCAAATAACAAGATGCAATGAATAGCCATTGTTATAAATGCACACATTCAATTTTATAACACATTAGTATTATTTTTAGTTAGCTAATACAACCCATAAGCATAGTAACAACATGCATCGCTTATAAGAGATTATAATAAAATATAAAGGAATGACCAATTCAAAACTCATTTCAACAACATGAGATCCAATTTTAAGATAGATATCAAAACCCGTAACCTCAAAACCACAATCCAATTAAGAGAAGAGTTCTTTCGTGAAATAATTAAATAGAGGAAGATTTTACAAAGACTTAGAGCATATCATGCCTGGTAGAGCTCCTAAAATTATTCTTCAAGCTCACATAGTTCTCTTCCAAACTTTCATGATAACCTCCACAATCAAATCGAACCAAATTCCACATAAAACCTTCCATTCCTTCTTCAACCAATTTTATTACCATGGCCATTTAATTATTTCGATATTTCCTCCTTGAAACATTTAGCTTCATGTTTAACCAAACCTCAAAACCTAGCTCAAACAACAGGATTTCCACATGCAAAGCAAAAGAAACTCTAGAAAACAAATGAAAAACAAAAACCAACTATACTCTTTTCACCAAAACCGACATGTTATTCCCCAAGGTGGTTTTGGTGAAAGTTTCATTACCATGAATGCATGTATTAAATGCTATAAATCCTGCCAACTACCAGTTGCCAATTAAATTTGGCTTAGAAAATTTCCATTGAAATTTCCTATGATAACTAATACTGCGTGCATGCCAAGTTTGACTTGGTTTCCCACCAAAAGATGGCAGAGGAGATCATTACATTCTGCATTTAAATTTACAAGTACATTAAAGGTGGTGTCATTCCTTTAACTAAACCATTTACCATTCCATTCCCAATGCCAACCGTGTGGTTGGATCTCAACTTAGGACGTTTAGGTCATTTTCTCTAATATGGTTAAGGTTTAAGTTTTAAACAATAGTATTAATCCACATATGTGTATCTCTTAGCAAAATAGAAACCCTAGGTTAGAATACCTTTAGGTTAGGTTGTTTTATTTAATTAAAAGTTCTCATGTCTTAGGTATAGGTCGGTCCATAGCAATTGATTCCACCATAGTATAGGTTAGGTCTAAATTAATAACAACATAAAGGAACTTTTCACAATTTTATTTCTCTCATTAATAACATTTTGAATATGAACTGGATTTCCAAACATGCAAAATCCTTTATCATAGAAAAATGTTATACACAAAATGAGATTAGAATCATAGTAACCAAATCAACATTAAAATTTGAAATTCCAGAATAAATATAAAATCAAATATTCATCATATTACAGTAATAATCGCATATCGATTTAGGAGAATACCTTGGATCACAACAATTGATCCAAGGTTTTATCCTATTCTTATATCGATATAAATTCAGCAAATATTCCAAGACATTAATAGTTTTCCAGATTACCAAATCACCTAACAGTTCCAAGAACTCTGATTTAAAATTTCCACAAGTTGAAACCAATAAGTTCATTTCTCAAACTAGTTAAGTAAAGATCACAACATTAGTACAATTACTACCATATGATTTATTGATATGAAAAATTTCATCGAAACGATACCTTTCTAGTAACATGATTTAAGTAGAACACCAGGGCACACATCACATGTCTACGTTGCCAATCAATCCACAAGAAAGCAAGTACAAATGTAAGAAAAATGAGGTATTACACTTCGTGGTTTGTCACTTAATATACTATTGTGTTTTTATAAGTTGTTTTGAAGTTTGTGTAAATTGTTCCTAGGACTTGGGCCTAGTGTGAAAATTGTGTGGCATGTTTTCGTACCACAAACATTTTTGTGAATAGTTAGACTATGAATATTATAGGTGTTATTTCATCATTAACAATATAGACCCTATAAATATGAAAAAAAAAAAATAGTCCATATAGATATTTGATGTTT